>JANRGW010037925.1:0-33175 GCA_024733675.1 Psilopsiagon aymara
GCCCGCCCTGGCAGGGGCAGCGGTACCGCCACCGTCAGTCCCGCCCGCGGGGTGGGCGCGGGTGCTCCGGGACCCCTCGCCCGGCGCCGGCCCCTGCCACCCTCCCCATGCAACCACCGCACAAGGGACACACTGACTCCGCCGCGCTGCTCATTGGCCCGCCCGCCGCTGACTTCACAGGGCCCAGCCCCGCCCCTCTGGCCCGGCCGGGTCCGGGTGGGTGCCCCGGGGCCGCCCCTCCGGGAGCCCGGAGACGGTGGAGGCGCAGGCGGGCGGGCGATCTGTGGCCAGCGGGCGGCACCTCCGAGGCACGATGTCGGGTGTCCGGCGGCCCGCAGCTGCCCCGAGGCGGTGAGACTCTGCCTGGGGGGGCTCGGAGGAGTTCTACCTGGCGCCCCCCGCGCCCAGGTGCCGGCGGTTCAAACCAGAGGTTTACAGCAGCCATCCCCTGCCGTAGTAAAGTGCCTGCGGGGCAGAAAAGACTCACCGAAATGAGACTGTTTGGGGAAGGGAAGTCTTCCATTAGCCTGCAACGGTTTCTTGTTTCTTTTATTTTTTCCCTCCTATCTATTTTTACTGTGGTTAATCGAGACATACGAGCAGCTGTTGCTTGAAGATTGTGGTCCTGTCTGTGGAAAGTAAATAATTTTCTGCTGCATATTAAATATACCTCTTAATGGGGATATGACATCAGCCAAGTCAGATATCATCATAGAGCTCTGTAATATATGTTAATATGGTAGTGCTTCATTACTAGCAGTCTTTCAGAAGACTTGCTTTAAATATTCTTCCCTTTCAGATAATCAGCATATGCTACGAACTTGCAGAAAGCCAAATAATGTATTAACGCACAGTTAAAACGTGGAACTAGAAGAACATAATTTTCACATTGTAGAAGATCCTGTAAATGTACATGATAAATCAAACTGAGTTGTCTCGCTTCCGTTTTTCTTCTGTCTTAAAAGATTAATAAATGTAACTTGAAATTATTTGGCACAAAAAAAGTTGAAAGTTTTGCACTTGTTTTTGTGGTCAGCATTCCTTGCCTAAAGTTGCTATGAAGACAGGATGAGAAAGCTGGGCTTTTTCAGCCTGGAGAAGGGAAGGCTCTGGAGAGACCTTACAGCGGCTTTCCAGTACCAAGAGGGGGCCTACAAGAAATCTGGAAAGGGACTTTTTACAAGGGCACGTAGTGACAGGACAAGAACTAATGGCTTTGAAATGACAAAAGGGAGATTTAGATTAGGTATTGGGAAGAAATTGTTTACTCTGAGGGTGGTGAGGCACTGGAACAGGTTGTCCAGAGAAGCTCTGGCTGCCCCATCCGTGGTAGCATTCAAGGCCAAGTTGGATGGGGCTCTGAGCAGCCTGGTCTAGTGGAAGGTGTACCTGCCCATGGCAGGGGGTTGGAACTTGAAATTTAAGGTCCATTCCAACACAAACCATTC
Source organism: Psilopsiagon aymara (assembly GCA_024733675.1). Classification (NCBI taxonomy): domain Eukaryota; kingdom Metazoa; phylum Chordata; class Aves; order Psittaciformes; family Psittacidae; genus Psilopsiagon; species Psilopsiagon aymara. The sequence goes on from JANRGW010037925.1 coordinate 1,449, forward strand.
TGTAATTCTATGGCATAACAGAGCTGTGTGTGTTCTGTTTGCCTGCCAGTGTATTTCTTGGTTACACAGAAAAGTTTACAAACTGGGGCTCTGGAAAATATAAGCAAACTGGCAGTGTGTACTTCAGAGGGTCCTAATTCTCTATTAGTTTTCTAAACAATATTATTTCCATTGCCTGTTACTCTCAGAAAGAAAATTTAAAATTCCTGGGGCGTGTCCTGCACCTCACCATCATGGTGAGGAACGGTTACCTGCTGGCCAATGGTTCTTTTCACTTCTGCTGTGGCCACACAACCAGCGCTGGTTGTTGGGTGGCCTCAGTCCCCTGCATTGATGCTGGACTCACCAGGTGCCACAGCCACTCCTGCTGGGGCCCATGTCCTGCACCCAACTGCACCGGGATTTTCACAGAACATGTCCGAGGATCCTCAGTGATAAGTGGGCATGACCAGAGCATGTGAGAAAACATATACAATTTTGGGTACTAACGTTTCCACACTTAAAAAGGTAAGTTATGAATCTGCTGGTTTTCAATGAATTCAGTGAGCAATTCTTCATGCTGTAAAAAATACCCATGGGATGATAAAGAAGAAAAAAATTCTTACACATGAAAAAAATCAAGATTTTGGTGTGCAAAGATTCTTCTGTTCTTGAGCTCTGCATATGTTTGCTTAGCTGCCCATCTTTGTTTTTCCTTTTACCTTGCATCTAAAAATAGTGCCAGAAATCACTCTGTACCCTGTAGCACTAGGCTGGGGTTTCAGAGCAGCTCAGAGCCCCCATGACATGATGGAATCATCTCAGGTCACTCTTCAGAGTACAATCGCCCTTGGAGTTTCTGTGCCTCAGCACCCCTGCTTGGTGGAGGTGTGGTCACCAGATGCACCTCTGTTTTTTAAGATTATGTTACAAACAGTGTATTTCTTTTTGTCCAGTGAAGCTGTAGATAATTTGACTGTCTTTTCCCTTCTGTCTCTTCTGTTAGCTGTTACATTTGCTTAAGGGCTTCCCATTTGTAAGCACACAAAATATAGCTAAGCTGATCTCAGGTTGAGGTGGATAATTTAGTAACACAAAAACCATTCATGGGGGGGGGGGGTGTTGTAAAAAATTCTCAAGTGGTAAATCACAGTATAATTAGACCAGGGTCAAAAAATACATAGCTTTGTATCTACCATAACCTCACCAATTTCTGAGGTTGTGGCAAAACTCATCTATGTATATAGTGCAGAATGATTTTTAGAAAATGCCTTTTATTTTTTTTTAAGATTCAAAACAAGCTGAGGTCAGCTTGGCTTTGAATTTGCCTTGCTTTAAGACACATATCAATACTTTATAAATCAGTTGCCCAGTACAATTGTGCACCATAAATATATTTAACCTTGAGTCATGCAAAATGAGCATTTAAAGTAAGCAAGTACACATTAAAATCAATGATCCTAGAAAACATATATTGGATAATGTCTTGTATAAAGAAGTAAGTGTCAAAACAGCCAAGGAACTGTTTAGGGACGCCTAAGGTAGGGGAATAAATCTGGCAGTGCCACTGCTAAATAATACCCTTTATGGAAAATATTAATTGACTTTGACAAGATCTTTGACTGAGCGGAGACCAGAGGTTCAACCTGCACAGCACAGTTCCTACATGTAATACGGTGTTTACAATATATTCTTAAGAAGACAAAGAGATGAGGATTAATTTGTTGTTTTATGTTGTGCTGTTTTGGGCTTTCTGTTCTGGGGGTTTTTATTGACTATCTTGCAGGAGGTATCTAGGGAATAAGAAGCAAATTTGGCATAAGAAGTTGCGCATTTCTCAATGCCTTGATTTATTTGTCCTCTCACTGAACAACCTGAAACCTAACTGCCGTGTGAGATGCCCTGGGTAACCAAGACCAAGTCTCCATGAACATGCTGGCACTTGCAGAGACAAGTGGTGCAGGAAGGTGGGGGGATACAACTGAGCATCATGCAGTTGGATGATTGGTGGGCACCTGACACACAACACACACTTTTTGAGGACCACTGAATTTGCAGCCTTATCTTTGTAGATACTGATCCTGTATCCTTGGCCTCCTGTGCTTTTCATGCCTGTGTGCCCTCCACTACTGCTCCCAGAGGCTGTGCAGTCATCTTCGGGATGCTCTGTGATTTTGTATTCACAGCTAAGATTTGAAAAATCTCATCAAGAAATCAACTGTTATGTCTGTTGATCACTCCTTGAAGTTATCCTTGAAGTACCTTCTTGGGCACTTGTTTGTCTGTGGCGTCATTCATCACATGAAATCAGGAATCTCATAATTTCATTCTGAAGTTCAGATGATTAAGACAATCTTTTACTTTTTGGTCCCTCCTTTTTTTTCTCCTTTGGAACAGCAGGACCTCATGTCTGTAATAGTTAGGAACTTCTAATTTAAATCTCAATTTATATCTGAATACTTTATACCCATTTGTCTTGCCTGACAATACTGGTCTTGAGTTGAGCTAGCTCACCATTCTCCTGTGTTTTAAGATCTTTGTAATGCCCCCTCCATAGTTCTGTTGGGCTACATCTGTGCTTCCCTAGTAGTTTTGTAAAGTAGGTCTTCCTCTCGCCTTTTATCCAAGCTGCATTTGTGTATCATATTTAGTTTTGAGTTTCCTTCAATTGGGGTGGACTTATATACCAGTTCTAGACAAGGTGCTTCATACAGCAGTTTAGAAAGGGCTCAGAAGGATTGAGCATGACCTGGACTGCAACCTGGTGTTCACCTTGCTGTGTTCACTGTCCTGTCACATTGCTGCCTAGTAGTTACCCTCTAGCCAAATAGTACCAACAAGTATTTCTTTTGCTTCATTTGTTTCCAGGTGATAACCCCCAGCTCATGGGAGACGTCCCTGTATTTAGCCCCTAGGTGTCTTTTCCTATTTTGCCTCACTGCATTTCTCACTTCATACTTTACTGTGACCTTATGGTCACTCTGTTTTTTTATTTTTGATAAACAGATACTTGTCAGTCAGCATTGGCAGCGCCTCTGAACATTGTCTCACCGACAGCTCAGCTGGCAAATCCTCCTTCCCTTTGGCCAAGGCTGAGCAACTGCTGCTCCCTGAGGAATTTCACCAGAAGTGCGCATCGAGCCTGATGGTTTGCCAGCACAACACACCTCATTGTCTCCCCTTTGGCCCGTGTCTTACTGTATTGACATTCTTCTACTAATCCTCATCCACTTCAGCTTAACTAACAATTCCCCATGTGTTACTGTGGCAGAAGCTTTACTGAGCTCCAAAAAGAACAAGCCTGCCGAATTAATTACCCTTGTCAAGAAAATTATTTATCTTGTCTAAAAAAATTATCAAGTTAGTCTGGCATAACCTGCTGCATCCTATCTGATTTTCCATCATGTAAATCAGCGCAAATCACACACCACTCCACAGAGACAGGTGATCCTTGTAGCACAAGCAAAATCAAGATCATGTTGCTGCTCTTAATCAAGGTCCCACTAAAGCCAACCAACAAGCACATCTGAAAAAATGAGATGCAACTTGTGGAGGTGTTACTGTTTAATACCTCTAAAGGATGCAGTTTCATTATGCTTCATAACAATTTCAGAGACTATCCAACAAGGATGGAAGTGATTCATAATTTTCCAAATTGATACATATAACGTCTGACCGTTTGTGAGAAAAAAATATGCAAGCAGAAAAGAGTGTTCAGTTGGAGCCTTATCTAGAGAACTGGTCTAGTCAAGACTGAAATTCAAGTTCTATGCCTATTATTTGGTAACATAAAAACTTGATTTTTACAACACTTTGTTTTCCTGTAATGGGAAACACTTCCCCATTGAAACAATTAATTAATCCTTCCAAGATCTTCGTAAGTGTAATACCATTATTCCCAAATTTCTAAATGGATGCAATAGCAATAGCACATCTAACAATGAGGTAAATAGAAATGAAGTTGCCTTTCTTAATGCAATAAAACAAAAACATATATACATCTCCTTTCTCCTCCAGCACCTGTTAATGCCCAGCAGGAGTATAAATTGCAGGTATAGAACCTGTAACAGCAGCTCTTCCCTTTGAAAACCAGATTTTCTCTAGATCAGCGCTGGAGTGAGTCTCAAATCGTCTTCTGTTGCAAAGTGAGTATGCATAGACTACTTAGGAAACAGATGACGTGCTCAAAGATGAAAGAGGCATGCTGTTCCCAAGCAAAACACCTTCTTTTTGGCATGTAGTCCCATTAAGGCACTTCTCTGTTAGTCAGATTATAAAAGGTACTGATCTGATGCATCATTATGAAGTTGCAGCTTGCTTAAACAATTCTGGTTACTGCAGATTGAGAGCTATTTAATCCTACTGCAGAATAAAAAAAATAAGGAGTTGAAAAAATAGAATGCCACCATAGTAGAAGACAGATCAGTAATCGTTATGACTTAGTAGCTCATGATTAATTATTTAAACCATTTGTGCTCAAGAATGACCTTTTAGCCATGGCAAGACAAGAAAAATATTTTCCTTTTTTAACCTCCAGAATTCAAATCCCAGTCTTTCCTTCAAACTCAGGTGACCAAGATATGGGAACTTGATCATTAATCTCAGACTTTGAAGTACTGAGGCACCATCAATCAGATGTAGATGGCAACGCAGTAAAGGAGAAATCAGGAGAAGGTCGCCTGGGCAGGAATCAGAGGCAGATCATGTTGCTTGGCATAAATTTCTCACCATTTATGACTGAATACTTGAAACTGATAGAAATATTTCAGATTATTCAGGTGGGTAAGGCTCAGGTCTTGAAGCACATATTTTAATTGATTCTAAGTTGTATAAAAATAAACATTAGTCAAGTATTATTCCAGTGCTTTGTAGGAACATCCAGTGCACATCAAGAAGCATGTAGGCCAAGCTCCATTACCTCAGAGGATTTAAATGGCCACATCCCTTCAAAATCTGTTTAACATACTTTAAATACTTTTAAGGATGGACCATGCACTTGTAAGATGTGTCAAATTATGTGTTTAGGACTCTATTTACCTCTTGTGCCAGGTGTCAGTGGCAAGGTGCTCGTGGTGGGTGCTGCAGGGGGGTATTTGTGAGGGGGGCAGGGGATGCCCCATGCCTGTCCCAGAGGTTCAAGCCAGCTCCAGCCGCCCCAGAAAAGGGTATGGCTAAGCCCAGCCACCACGCTGGTGATGCCTCAGTGAAAGCATGTTTCAGAAAGGGCAAGCCACTTTATTTTCTTAAATTGTGAGAAGCAAACGGAGTGGAGAGAAAAGCAAGAGAAGGAGGAAGGGGAAGAGCTGCTCCAGGCACCGGAGCAGGGTTTTACCTGAAGCTTCTGCAGCAGATGCTCATGTCCTGAAGAAACTGCAGCCCATGGAGAGCCCAGGCTGGAGCAGGTTCGCCCTGAAAGATAATAGCCCATGAAAGGCCTATGGTAGAGCAGGGAGCAGAGAGAGGAGGAAGGAGCAGCAGAAAGGAGCTGTGATGGAGTGACCATAACCCCTGTCCCTGTCCCCCTGTGCTGCCAAGACTGAGGGGAATGGGGGGCTGGAAATGACAGACTGAAGTTGAGCCTGGGAAAAAGGGTGAGGGGTAGGGGGACATTGCTTTAGGTTTTGTCTTTATTTATCACCATCCAACTCTGTTACTAATTGGCAATAAATTAAATTCATTTTTGCGAAGTCAAGCCTGTTTTGCCTCTGGAGGTAACCGGTGAGGATCTCTCTGTCCTGACCTACAAGCTTTGCTTTTCATTTCATTTTCTCCTCCTTTCCTGTTGAGGAAGGGACAGAGAGAGTAGATGTGTGGGTACCAGGCAGCTGTCCAGGGTCAACCCACCAAGTCCCTGTAGGTGAATTTGCTGGTGCTGCTGCAGTACCTATGTGAGCAGCCACCTGTGGTGGTGGTTTTGTACTACATAGGGAAAAGCCAGCATATCTACTGATGCTGTTTTGGAAAATACCATGCAAGAATGAAGTTCAGTAGTTTTGGGGGATGAAAAGTCACATCTAATTTTGGAATAGTCTGAGTGAAGACGAATACCCATTCACCTATCTTTAGTATCTCCACACCTGAGTTAGTTACTTATTCTGCTTAAGGCAACATGAATTTAATTTTTGACAGGTTTTAAAAAAATGAAATGTCGTTTCTGCTATGGTGAGTTAAAACCTTTTTTTTTGTTTCTCGGAGATACCTTTCTCACTAATGGAAATTGATTGAGTCCAGTTCTCATATAGAGAACACACTAAGGAAATTCTTCAGCGTAGTATCAAATGAGCTGGAGATACTTCTCATTGCAACAGAGACAAATCAGCACTGTGCCAATTCATGCAACTCTGCCTTTAGAATGCAGGTAATATTTTTTGATCACTGACCTGGAAAGTTTTCAGAAAGTATGTGTTTGCTACTCCTTATATTAAATAATTCACTTCTCATCTTTTGTTAGAAATAATGGAAAAACCCAAAACCTATAGGAGTGTTTTGAAAGTGTAGTAACTTGCACAGAAATTGGGAGGAGGAGAAAAAGCCTTAGAGGGCTCATTCTGGAAGATGTACCAAAGTAAGTATATTCATAGCAAGTCTGTGATTGTGTGGCTACACTGTTAGCCAGGAATTCAGCATTTCAGCAAATAACATCAGGTTAGTTATCAGCACATGGGAATTCTTCATATAAGTAACCTGAGTATGGTACATGAAACTACGTAAATATGATAAAGAATGTGACTGATTTCTAGAGCCTTAAGGTTGATATGTGCAGCTCTTGAAGGGTATATAATTTTGATAACAATAAATAATACTGGCTATTTAGCACTCATACCGCCATCTTTTCCACGGTATCATGATAGTGTGATAGTGCTAACTGTGAATCGTGGTTCTGGACGCTGAAGAAAACTCAAGTTTGACAAGCTTTAGTAAATGCTACCAATTTTGAACAGATGAGAATCTGAGAGTGATATTGAGGAAGGGGAAAAATATATGTGAAAGTTCAAACCTGGTTTAGTTTTATATCCATGAATTAAATAGAGGTTGATGGGAAAGTTGCTTGTATACATACTTCCAAATGCTGAGGCAAAACTGCCAACAGAAAATATTGATTGTCTCATAATGTTCATTGCTTGCCCATCCCAGTCTTTAACACTCTTGTGCACTATCCCTTTCATCTCAGAGAGGCTATTTCTGATGGATGGGGAGCTGAAGCTTCAGTGGAACATTGCACCCTCCTAAAATGAGTATCACAGAACACGTGAGACAAATTCGTACTGCTTCAAGAAATATAACTGAGCACATTTGGCACTGCTTCTTAGCTTCTCCATCACAGATGCCAAAGCAGATAATCAGGAGAAGGAAATGTGTCACCTGGCCATCTTTCCTGTTTTCTTTCTTTTGGAGCAGAGCACTTAACAGAACAACAGGGAGGTGGAAATCCCACTCTGAGGATGCCTCCTTCTTTCCCCCCTCCCCAAGATTTTCTGCAGGCTTCTATGTTTTGCTCTCCCCTGCCCAGGAGCATACAAGTGAGCATAAGGAGGGCTGAAGCCTGTATGGTGTGCTTTCAATGTACCCCAGTTGTCCTTTACTCACAAAATGTTGTAAAACATCTCAGGGAGTCTATGACTAACAGTTTCAGTAATGATCCAGAAACAGGCAATAGAGCAGGAGTAAATTAGCAGCCACTCAGCAGCACTGAAGTGAAATGAGAAGAGCCTGTGTTTAAAACCCCACACCTTCTACAATCCGTATAATTCATATTCACCACTCACTGTAGATGAGCGGGCACTTAACTCTTTGATTGTCTAAGTGCAAAGCCAAAGCAAAGCAAATCTTTTCATGTGCTTTGTAATACCAGCTGCTGTAGTGTCTTTTTACAGCTAATTAAAACTACATGATTTTCCAATTCACTCAGTACAGGAAAATGTGTATTTCTGTGCCATATCACTTCAGCAGAGCATGTCATGCTGCAGACTAGAGAGCAGTTAAGTGCAGTCTTGTTTAGATTTGAAAACAAATAAAGACAATATGGTTGGCCTTCATCATCAGGAGGCTTAATAAATTCTTATAGAAGTCCCCAGGGGTATTGTTAGATGCCATCTCTGCTGCAAAGTCCCTGCAGTTCAGCAGTGTAGGAAAAAGATTTGGCAGCTTCTCTAAGGTCCTCACATTCAAGTGCAAATTATCCTTAGTGAAAGGTTGATTTGTATGGCTGAAGTTAGTTCCAAGGGCTGCTGTAAAATGCTCCTTTCTGGGCTGGGGCTGCCATGGGAGACAGTGGTGTCCTGAAAGGAAAGATGGAAAAAGGCAGGGTCAGGGAGACCATTTTTTTTTTTTCATGAGATTCTGAGCTGTAATAAATTAATATTTACGATCTCTTTTGAGGGCTCTGAATAAAAAGGCAATGTGAACAACTTACAAGTGCTGAGGTTCCACTCTTCTGAATTTGCAGTATAATTAATTTTATGGGAATTATGTAGTCAAAAGGTTTACAAATCAAGTTGTTTGTTTGTTTGTTTAACAGCTTCCAATATGAGGCTAATTATCTGCTTCAAAGTCAGTGGTGGATTTTTCATACTTTTTCTATGTTCATATTCATATCCATATGCAAAAGTCATGCCCACAAAATAATATATTCTTCTGGGACATACAGGCGGATATTTTAATCAGTTAGGATAATTGATCAACAAACTCACATATTTAAAAAGCACTTTTCACAAACAGAAAATAAGAAGCAAGTAGAGCATGTGGCACAGTTTATGTCAAATGAAGCTTTTGTAGTTTTTGTTTTTGTAGTTTTCTCTACCTGTTATGATTGTGACTGATCCTAACTTCCAGCTTCCCACACATTTCACTTTTGCTCATGGTGACCTCTTCCCAAAGTTGGGTATACAGATTTTTCTGGAGATTATTTATTAGCAGAGTAATACACCTATGGGAGAAGAGTGGTGGTTTTCCTGTTTTTCTTTTTTATTTATTTTGTAAATCCTGAGCATTCTAAGAGTGTAAGCAAATGGTTATGCCAACACTGACATGAATTCATTAGACACTGGTGTTGAACATGTATCACACTAACAAATGGAGGATTCTATTGAGTATATTTTGCAAATATTTGGTTTCATTGTTGTGTGAAGCCAAGGCCTAAAATGTACATATTTATACTGATAAGCATACATATGTTCATAGAGACTATGGCCAGTTTAAGAGTAAGAAAATAACTGCACCAGATTTACATGTTGGTAGACAGTTACTGCTAAATATGCAATGCTAATAGAAAAAGACAAGACTTGGAGTTATTGGATTAACTGCTTTGATTATCTTCCTTCTGTATTGTGTTCAGAATTTTTATGTGAAAGGATACATAAACCCTTTCAGAACCATATGAGGTAGCCCTCAGGAAAGGAAATGATTGAATCGGAGAATCACAGAACGGTTAGGGCTGCAAAGGACCTTAAGATTGTCTGGTTCTAACTACTTACCACTTCTTTGGGCAACCTGTTCCAGTACCTCACCACCCTCACAGTAAAGAACTTTTTTCTTATACCTAACCTAAACTTTCCTTTTTTAAGTATAAAGCATTACGCCCTTCTCCTACCATTATAGTCCCTAATGAAGAGTCTGTCCCCAGTATCCTTGTAGGCCCCCTTCAGACCTCCTATGAGGTCTCCATGCAGCCTTCTCCAGGGTGAGCAGACCCCACTTTCTCAGCCATATGAGAGGTGCTCGAGCCCCCTTATCATCCTCATGGCCCTCCTCTGGACTTGCTCCAACAGTTCCATGGCCTTTTTGTGTTGAAGACACCAGAACTGCACACAATACTCCAAGTGAGGTCTCACGAGAGCAGAGTAGAGGGGCAGGATCACCTCCCTCGACCTGCTGGTCATGCTCCTTTTGGTGCAGCCCAGGATACGGTTGGCTTTCTGCGCTGCAAGCACACACTGCTTCCTCATGTTAAGTTTCTCATTGACCAACATCCTCAAGTCCTTCTCTGCTCTGAATCACTTCTGCACCCAATCTGTAGCTGTGCCTGGGGTTGTTCTGAACTAGGTGCTGACCTTGTACTTCATTTTGCCGACCTTCGTGAGGTTGGCATTGGCCCACCTATCAAGTTTGTCAAGATCCCTCTGGATGGCATTCCTTCCCTCCAGTGTATCAACTGAACCACACAGCTTGTTGTCATCAGCAAACTTCCTGAGGGTACACTCACTCCCACTGTCCATGTCGCCAACAAAGATGTTGAACAGGATTGGTCCCAACACTGACCCCTGAGGGACACCACTTGTTATCAATCTCCACTTGGACATTGAGCTGTGGTCCACCAGGATCACAACTCTTGGATTCTGGGATAGTAGCAGGAGTAACAAAATTTTGCATTCTGTCAAAAATTTTTTTAAGAATTCGGTATCTTGAAGCCTTTAGTTGTGCCACTGCAATATTATGGCCTAAACTATAAATACAGACACGATTTAGTGTAATAAAGTGTTATCTTTTGGCATGGCAATAATCTAATGTATTCACTAAATTCACAGTGAAAAATTTCTGGAAAACCTCTGGTTTTGTAGCACATCCAAACAAATTCTGTCAGTACAAGTAATGCTGTGCAAACACACCCAATCAATATGGTTTGAGAGCAATATTATTAGCACTGTAGATGGCACACTCTGAGGCTCCATGGGCCTATAAAAGTACTTCTGGAAAACTGTAAGCCTGCTAGAGATTAAGGTGCAAATACCATAGGAAACATAAAGGAAGCAACTATAAAAGCATGAGCCTATGATCCTATAAGCCTATTCCCTTTCCCTATGAAGGGAATCATTTTTGTATCAACTGCCTTAATGCAGGGCTTCCTGGACAGACATTCAGAGCAGGCTGTGCTTGCAGCATTTGTTCCTGGTGTACTTCTCCTACTATCCTATTATTTAATGCTCATTCACTGAGTCAGCCTATAGGTGTTAAATGGTATCAGATTATATAAAATAGTATAAAATGTCCTTCAGTGAGAATGTAAAATAAGCAAAACTTAGCAAATGTAAGAAACCATTGCAGGCAGTATACATTTGACTTCACTTTAGTAATGGTAATAGGAGATTGTGTGGTATGGAAACATCAAACATAAAATATTTCAGAAGTAAGAAATGAGCCAGAATAGCATTGTGGTTTAAGCCTAGCTGGCGACTAAGTACCACACAGCTGCTCTCACTCACTCCCCCATCCCTGGTGAGATGAGGAGGAGAATTAGAAAAAAAAGTTTAAAGCTGTGGGTTGAGATAAGAACAGTGTAATAACTGAAATAAAGTGAAATTTAATAACAATGTAACAATAACAGCAACAATAATAATAAAATGGGGGTAGGGGAGTGCAGGGGATGAAAGGGAGAGAGAGGAATCAAACAAACCAACAAAAACCCAAACCCAGGTGATGCACAATACAGCTGATCACCACCCGCTGACCAATGCCCAGCACATTCCTGAGCAGTGATCAACCTCCCCTATCTAGCTAACTCCCCCCCCAGCTTAAATACTGAGCATGATGGCCTATGATATGGACTACCTCTTTGGCCAATTTGGGTTAGCTGTACTCCCTTCAGACTTCTTGCATCCCTCCTCACTGGCAGAGCATGTGGAACTGAAAAGTCCTTGATCAGGGTAAGTGCTACCTAGCAAGAAGTAAAGCACTGATGTGTTATCAACATTATTCGTAGACTAAAGCCAAAACACACCGCTGTACCAGCTACTACAAGGAAAAGTATCCCAGCTGAAACCAGGACAGATAGGAACCACAAAGGAAGTTTAAGGATCTTATCTGTATATACATATGGTTATCTTTTTTATATTAGAGATAGGGATTTATTTACTTTAGTAGGAACAAAAGGTTTATTCCAATAATGGTGTCTCTCTGGCCTTGAAGCTGTGTTGAAATGGATGTTTTCCATCTGCACATACCCCCAAACCTTTGAAATCTAGCCTTTGAACTCAGGTAAGGTTTTCTTCCTTCACAGGTTAGTAATTTTGGTTTTTTTTGTATTATTTGGAGAACAGTTCTAATTTTAAATGTAAAAGTTTCTTGCTTTAATTTTTTTTCCTCATCTGTGAGTTGTATACTCATAAATTGCCTATGTCATGTTTTTGCTTGTTATGCTCTTCTTTATTTACTATATTATACTTTTAAGTCATGTAATAATGTTGTGTATTCAGTGATGTTCAACACTACCCATCAAATTATAAAAGCAGAAATTTCTCTGACTTTACTGGGAAAATATTCTTGGTTTTTGTTCTTGACTTGTACCCAAGGACCCAGTAGAAACCGTAGTACATGAAGTAACCATTTTAAAATGGGTCAGAGTGCCTAGCATGTATCAAATAGTGTATTAAAAAGCAGTTCTTTACTTTTTTCAGGAATGCTACTTTACAGTCTCTTACTGAAGTTAAAGAGATACATTAGCAGTGATAGACTGAATCTTAGGATTAACCTGTGTACTTAGATCAGAAATAAAAGCTCAGAAATGTAGTTGTGCTGGTCTTCAATTTTTTTAACTTTGTTTTATTCCAAAATATTTGGATGGATAGATAAACAGATATAGAAAAGCCCAAACCAAAATAATCAACCTCAAAGTCCCCTTGAGTCTGTCCTTAAAAGATACCATTATTTTTCATTATCTGTATATTCCAAAGAATTGTTACAAGTTCAAAAGCTGGTGTAGCCAAACATTCACATGTTGCCTCTCAGTCCTGCAGTGCTTGGATTAGGGAGGCAATGATGGATCACATTTGTTGGTTAGCAAGCAGTCAAGCAAATTCAGAGATTTCATGGCAGCATTGAAGATCCTTGGGCAGTCATTGCATGACTAGCTGTAAATAGGTACAAAGAAAGTCTTCAAACAACCCATTCTATGGGTTTTAGTTTACAACTCATAAGGAAAGCATCCAATGTTGAAATGAGCTGTTCAGTTTTGCTAACAAGCTAAAAAGTGCTAGAAAGGACTACTTTGGAAGTTCAGTATCATCCATTTCAGCGCTAGAATCCTCATGTTGAAAAATTCTTATGTTTTCAAATAACTTGAGTATCCAATTGCACTTTTGTAAGTCTTTCTTTTCTCCTTTAAATAATGCCTTTAGCCACAAAGTCTGTTTTCTTTCTGTCATCTAAATGATTACTTAAACACTATGCATGGTCATAACAGCAATATTAACATTGATATTAATATTAATCTAAACTATGCCAACTATTGTGCATAGAAATGTCAAGTAATAGTGTAATAGTCTGAAACAGGGTCATTCAGAAAACGCTTACCTGAAAGGCTAGTAAGCTTTTTAAAGATCATATAAAGAATTCATGATTCATTTTGTTTATATATCACAGAATATGGAGCTCTTGAACTTTGTCATGCAGGGGTTTTCAAGGAGAAACTTGGGGAAGAAACATACTCTTTCAATTAGCAAAGATTATTGGTTGGGTCACAGGTGCTTAATAGGGCTTGCACCCTTTCAATAATTGCTTTAAATGTTTATTATACAGTAATGAAAGGTAGCATTTGATGACAAATAATGAAAAATACTTAAGATGCTATCCACACAAATCCATGCTATTTTAATTACCATAATTGCTCTAGGTTAGTTAATTTACATGGTTTACATAGAGCTGTTAAAGACTGATCCTTTTCTCCACTGATTTAATTTTTTTCTCCACTGCTTTGTGCTTTCTTCTGTTTATGTCTTCCCAAGTAAGTGCAAACTATTACATTAGAAAAACAACAACTCATATCCATCTTCCTGTTCATGACTACACAAGGCATGCAGGAGTCAAGCACATTATCTTCTGGGATTTTCCCTATATTAGAAAGTTGCAACTGCGCAGTTGTGGCCATGAAATAAGTTTCTCTAGGCTGCAGCCAGTAGAAACAATAACAAGCACAATATGACAAGCAGAATTACTTTAGAGCTCTTATAAATTACTGCCCATGTTTTATTTATGTACCAAGCTTGTAAAAGAAGAGTAAAATAAGGAACTCCCTATCTGTCTTCTGTTCCTCAAAAACTAACCTTAGCCTCAGTGAAGCTGGCAAAATACTAAGTGAACCAGAGTTTTGGCTCAATTAAAGCTGCTTGAAAACTGCAGGTGTCCTCAGGAGGGATGCGTGAACAACTAGCACAAAAAAAAAATACCAGTCCTGTGTTAATAAAATGAAACTAACACATTGCCATGTGAACTTCCAGGGAGCTGGAAACTGAAATAACCAAGCACTTAACTTTGAAGGGAAAACAAATGTGTGATGAAACTGAGAAGTTAGTAACATTTAATTGGCCTTGTCAGGAAGTGAGGAAGTAAGAAAGGCATTTCAGAGAGACTCTTTGGAGATCCTGTGAATTACGTATTTGGAAAAACTAATTCTGTTCACTAGCCTTCAGTGTTTCCTTCTTGCTTACTCTATGACTATGACATCTTCAATACTTTTATGTTCTTGATGGTAAAGGACTTTCCAAGCTGTCCAAATTAACCCTATGGGTACTGTGGTTCAGCACACCTCTATCAGAATAGGTCATTCTATGTGCTATGGTCTGAAAAAATCCAGAAATAATTCCATCTTGTCAGCTGAGCAGACATACTTGGCCACTGCCTTGCCAGTTTGTATATGAGATAGTGGGAGCTATGTGAGAAAGCAATGAATACTCCTTTGGATTAATTAAAAGCAAAAGGATTAAGATGAATGTTATTGAAGGAATCATGGATTGACATTTGCTAGGAGGAAATTGTTTTACCACTTTACGATTCTTGGAAGGCATGTCATGGATGTATCCAAGGGTATGCCATGCGTCTGAGAAGAGACTGCAGAAAGGGAAGGCACCCTTAAAGGCATCATGTCATAGACTCCCAAACTGCTAGGTCTTTGTCATTCAGCCCACCTGGTCAGCTGAAAGTCACTTCCATCTGGGAACTGAAAACTCTTATTTCATGATATATAGAATCATAGAATAGTTAGGGTTGGAAAGGACCTTAAGATCATCTAGTTCCAAGCCCCCTGCCATAGATAAGTAGACATGTAATGCTGTTGGCTGGTCAAATTTGCTCTGTGATTTTTCTACTGAAACTTAAGTTTAATGGGAAAATATTTTCCTCGACAAACATTTTTTATGGAAGATGCTTGCATTTTTTGAATATATCCGTTGAAAATGTGGGATGCGTATGGGAATGGGGATAATAGGAAATGCAAATGAATAATTCCTTTTGGATTTTGTAACTTTTTAAAAGTTTTCAGTATTTTTTTGCTTAAAATTTTTGGTGCTTCAGTATTTGTTTCCAATGGGAAAAAAAAACCCAAACACCACAAAACAAAGCCACAAACAAACAAAAAATCACTCTTCCCTTCTCCCCCCCCCCCTTCCCCCCCAAGCCCAAACAAGCAAAAATTCCCCACCAAACCAGAAAAACAACAATGGAAGGAATCCTTTTTATGAACAATTTATGCAAGAAAACAAGCACACGATTATGCAAACCCAACAGAGAAGTCAAGAGACTAACTCAAGGTCATGTGGCAAGATGAGTGTAGAAAAGAAAATAAAATTCCTACCTATCAATCTATTCCTTTAAATATGAGCTTTTGATTTCCAGGTACTCTGACGTCTTTCTTTCTGTCTATGTGTCATTCTTTAACTTCAAATCCTGTTCTGAATCCATCAGACATACTCTGTGTCCAGGTTTTTGTTAGCTCACGTAATTCATCTTCACTGTTCGCCAAAGGCTATAGTACAATTTTCATTGTAAGTGCCTCCTCTGGTGACTCTGACTTCATTGAAGAAATTCTGGGAAATGCTGCCTTATATCTTTTGCTGTATCCTGTATTCAATCATGCTAAAATCATACAATCATTTATTCCTCTCAATGTATTTAAGGTGCTCTTCAGGATCTGCATTCTGTGTTAGTACTGGAACACATAAAAGCTTGCTTGTTTTACAGAGAATAGGGAAGCTGTACTTGAAGATGTTATTTTATGAAATCGGAGCATGACAAAATAAACTTCCTTGTAATATTGCTATTGTGAAGAATCTAATTCATTGTAAATATCAAGTTCATCTGAGTATTTGAGATCACAAAACCCTGCATATCTCTGTGTGAGCGTACATTTCTAAGTGTACACTATGAGCCATTTATCATTAATGACTGGTCTCTTTTATTAATAAGTTGTGTTGGTCTTAATAGAGGTCTTCATATTTGGAGTGAGAGCAATGAGTCCTGGGAATTTGAACGCAGTACTCTCCTGTGGCAGCAAGCAATTAGTATTTTGGCATTTGTGGGCAAACTGCTGCCAGTATCATTCACCTGGTATTACTAAGCAGCCATAATACAATAAAGCAATAAAGAAGAGGGAAAAGAAAGTTGTTATTGTTTGATTTATTTACAAAAGAAGCTCTGCGGAGGGGGGCCAAATGCTTGCTCACAAGTAATACAGCAGGCAACATAGGTAGTACCATGCCAAAGTAAGTCCCTGCAGAGGGGCAGGCATGCATGCTGTCAGATCCAATTGCAAAGCCAGGACCGAAGTCTAACATATTAGGCAAAGATTAGGAGTGCTAACAACTTATCTGACTTGCCTATGTTAGAACAGAGATCAAGGAACAGCAGGAAAAAAACTAAGTCATGATGAAAAAGATTATACTTGGGTATGAAGGAGAGAAGGAAAAAGGAAGTTGCATACAGAAAAAGTGGGACTCTGACTAGTATGCCTCACCAGGATAACACAAAAGCTTTCAGAAGTGTATTAGCTTCATTCTAAAAGCAAACAGAAAAAAGCAGGAATCTTTCTGGTCTAACTAAAAATTCATAAACAGGTTGTCACAGTCAATCAGGGCATTGTCCATCTGAAGAATACATTGCTCTTTTGAAGAATACTTTTTCCAAAGAAAAATGCCAATAGTAGCTATAAATCTCAAAGATTACAGCTATAAATATTTCTGGGATTTCAGCTCTTTTTATGTTTTATCCAGAGGCTGAAGCAGGTCCATTTTTTTTGTAAAGTGTGGGAAATAAATAGCTTGCAGCATGATGATGAAGAATTGAGATGATACTTAAGTTCATCACGCTGGTTTGGCTCAGAAAAAGTAAGGATTTAAGCCTAGCTCTTCTGCTCTTCCAGAAGGAGCTTTCTGTTTCTTTTATGCTTTGTTTGTTTTGCTGTTTTTTTTTTGGTTTTTTTGTTTTTTTTTTTTTTTTTGTGTGGTTGTTTTTTGTTTGTTTTGTTTTGTTTTTTTTCCTGCTACATAATAGGAATACTTTTACAAGTTCAGGTGCTTTTAAAGCTGTAGGTCTTCCAGATACACAGTACCCAAGAGAAACACCAGTTACTGAATTTTCCCTTCAAAGCTGTATGGTTTGCTAACAGTAGGTAAAAATTGAATGAAAAGGAAATCTATCAGGGACTGGATCAATAAATTGCTTTTCATACTGAGGGTAACTTAATTCATGCTCATAGAGTGTCTTTGCTCAGACTGAGTGTCTGTTGCACGGACAGACGCAGCTGAACAGATGGTGCTTGTTCCGCAAATTGTGCTGGGGAGCGCAATAGGTATATACAGTATTTCTCTTCACAGGTTCACACACAGGCTTACAAGAACACATGTATATTGTATACATTAAGTGCAGACCATATATAAAATTATAGTATAACAGTGCTGCAACTGTATTTTAGCAACACTGCACTTAATAGAGCATATAGGGAAATTGTCCCAGTCTTACAGAGTTTTCTGAAATACAGTTGCTGGAATGGTAGTGAAGGGGGAGCCAAGCCACTGTCCAGGATTGGTGCACCACCCAGTTTGATCATTTGATCACAACTGTAGAAAAATATAAGTTTCAACCAGTGACTATTTTGTATCCTTCCTATTACAGCAAAGCTTCTAAAAATTGTTGAGTAGTAAGAAGCCAGACCTTACATCTTCATTCCTTTTTTCACCTGAAGGAAATGAAGAAAAAATAGGAAACAAAAAACAGTTTTTCCTTGGGAACTGTGAGGCCTTGCAACCCTGGCTGGGAAGTTCTGGATGGTACATGGCCATGGCAATTTATGCTGCTTACTCTGTGCTGCTAAAGTACAGGTCAAAAGCTATCATTGCCAAAGCTAATATTCAAGCCAGGCAGCCACATCACAAAATTAGGGCGTCATTTGCAGGGTTTAGACCTGGAATCAGTCCATTTACTTGATGATTAAGCCATGTATTCAGAAAAAAAGTAAGTAGCAGGTTGTAAGGGAATCTATCACCCCAAGCTGACCACTGACCACCTTGTTTCAGGCAGGCACTTATCGACTCCTTATAAGCAAATTTAGCCATCCAAGGCGTTGTATTGAAAGCCTTGAGGTTATGCATCTTTTGAGTCTCTCACCCAGTCCATTGAGTTCGGTAGGCCTATACCCTGCTTCTTAACTCTGTTCAATCTTGTTTTCCACAGCACAATCTAGTTGGCAATAAAATCTCATATGCAGGTAGCATTTCAAATGGTATTTGAATTAAAAAAGAAAGAAAAGGTTTGTGTACATGCAGGAGTCTCTCACCCACTACTGCATGCATAACATTTGTTTAGTTATACTCCGTCACCCACCAAAATGCCTTGAGAACATGTGATTGTTCAAGATGCTGGAACTAAGTTCAGGAAATATCTAGTTGCATATTACTCATAAGAGCGTTTTGATATAATTAAAGTAGCCACAAATAATAAAATAATCTGTATTCACACAGGGCAGTGGGCTAGGTTATCTCCTTATGCATGATAAGGTCAGGAAAGAAATCTAGTCAAACCATAGACTGTGAGAATACCATATATTCTCAGAAATTGTGATAGTGAGAGCAATAGTAGACATGGGACAAGAGGCATGCAGGCTTTGCGTGTAATGGAAGAAGTCTCTTTTGCCTCTATAAAGCTACAGCCGGCTGAATATAACAAAAGCATCTCTAAGGAGTAATTTTAATGACAGTATGCAAAAGAGAAAGCCCACTATACCGTAAAACTCACAGTGACAAAACCAGAAGGCTGCTGCTGCAGTATGTTGAGTGCCCAACTATATTCTGGCAGGAAAGTACAGGTCTGTGGCTGTTCCTGTGCTGGATGGACTCTGGACCTACACCAGCTGAAGGGCAGCAGAATGGAGCTGTTAAGCAAAGGCTCTATATTTTTAACCAATATTCTTGCCAGTTAGATGAATTATTATATCTGTCTACTGTCACTGGTTCCCTGCTTATTTCATGAATAGGAGTTTTTATATTTCTTTAAGAATTTTATAAATCTCCCATAGTAAAATTTAGTTTTATTCATATTTCTTTAGTAATTAATAAAGCAATAATCAGTAAATTATAAATCAATTATTTTTTAGTAATAGCACTGTTATTATTGCCATAAAAACAGATGAAATTTTTATAAATATAAGTCTGAAGGCCTTTAGTACTTGTTTATGGATACGAATAAATTTGTAGTTACTACTAATATTGTTAGCAATTGTATCAGAGAAGCAACCCACATATTTCAGTAATGAGCTGAGGTGTACTATTTGCCAGAGATGTTTTCCTTTGGTGAAGACCTGCTAACTTGCCTAAATGATAAACAGAAATCATGCAAGCTTTGATTAGACCTATCAGCTTTCTAAGGGGACTATTAAAAAACAAATTACCGAGAAGACTGGTGATAGTATGATAGAAATAGTGTGTGTATTTCAAAGAAAATGTTTTTGGAAATCTGCAACTATATATGTTGCTGGAAATATTCCCAAGTAAACTCCATTTCTGTAGCTCATCCTCAAGAGATGTTATTAACATACCCATATATTTGTAATAATTATTATGGGAGTATCTGAATTTATTTTAACAGCTGAGTAAATAAGGACCGCTTTCCTGGTAACTGTTGCAGGACTAGGTTCATATTTATCATCCTATATTGATATACTATTACTCAAACAGTATTTAAAGTAACAGATATAAGAATAGCTATTTTATAAAACTCAAGTGATTTTTCTGTTTCAGACATCTTCATTAGAAGCAATCAAGGTACTTAGATAAATAAACATGTGACAAATAAACATACCAGGCTATCTACTATGTCTTTGCTTCTGCTGCCCTGATGTTACTGAAAATTTGCTTCAGTTGATTATTATGCAAGTATGCTGGAGAGATGTAGCTCTGTGCCATAAAAATGATTACTCTGGATTTAACTACACTGCTTTCATTAAGGTAGAACGAAATGATGACTTATGTTTCTAATAAGGCTTAGGACAGGAGACTGTGTCTGTAGCCTGGGAATTTTCAAACGATCTCAAGGCTTTTTCTGATCTACCTGAGAAGAAAACCTTGATTTCTTTTTCTTTTTTTTTTCTTAAAAAACCCAGCAACCAACCAAACAAAAGGAAAAACAAAGAACCAAACAAATAAAACTCACAAAAAAAGAGGTTTTGCATGAATCTTTCAGCCTGCCCCTTGATTTGTCAGGAATCAAGAACCAATAGCATTTTCCTATTAGAAACACTCCTGAAATTTCAGCTACATGTGTGTGCAGAGTAATGTCTGAGCATGTTATCAGTCCAGTTATGCACTGTGAATGTAGGAAAACAATCTATTTGCCCTGACAGAATATTCAACTGCTTCCTCAGTATATGCAATCTTAATTGCTGAGACTAGGACCCAATTTACCTTTTATTGTATTGGACAAAGCAATTGTACCTTCTCTCTCATGGAAACTTGTTAAGTGTGATTGAGAGTTCTCATTTCTCAGCAAAGAATGAATCAGCTCACTATACGGAAGGAGGAAACCTGTCATCCTGACAGTCTTGAAAATGCCTTTCTAATATTTTTGATCAGTTTGCTATTCTGTGCAGAAAAAACAAAACCTCGAAGTCTATATGAGAGGAAAATCTCTTCCAGAAAATGAAAAAAGCTCTGGGCTCATGGATGCTTATCCTTAGAAGAGCTTTTTTTAGATATAAATTACCCTTTCTCCATTTAAGTGAATTTATTGTCTTTGGAAGTCTTCATTTGTTTTGTTCTTTGTGATTATATTCATTAATCTGCAGAAAATCTGCCACATTAATTTTTTGAATGTGTTGTCCTTATAGTTGAAATAACTATGTTGAATTCTCAAATTAGCAATCAAGGTACCCTCTTACATGCTCTTAAAGCACAACTGTGAAATGTATGCCAGGAAATGACTGTAGAATTGAGGATTCTACTATTGTTTTCTCTTTGAGCCATGCAGATAAAATTGATGTTCCATTTACAAGGCGTAAGAAGTAATCTTCTTTCCAAATGTCCTGTCTAACAACTCTCAGATGAACACTGAAATCAGACTGGGCTTTTTCTGGATCCCCGATCTTCAGCCCTGACTTCTGTGATGAGACCTCAGAGGAAAGGCTGATTTGGCCACTGAGATACAGCTCAGATGTGGATAAGTTTGCTGGCACTTTTAGTACACTGCCCTTCCAAAAGGAGAAACAAACCCCAGTCCTTTTAGGTGTCTGCTATTTAGCTGTCTGCTTTAAGTACTACACTTGCTGAGAAGAAACCAAACAAATTTTCAGGGACACTTTCAGATGAAACCAATTTTTAAATAATGACTTTTTATCCATATAAGTTGGTATTTTTAAGTGAACATTTAGTGTACTTTGGACTGGAAAAGTGAGTCAAAAGCAGAGTAAAGTGGAGCCCATTGTAAGTGTCACATTTGATGTTTGTGCAGGAGTTAGGTTTCCTGATAAAGTTTGCTGGATATCTTGTTTTAAAGGTACAGGAAATTAAAATATATCAGTGAAATAAACATTTTAAATGAAATCCAGACACAGGCAGGGAATTGAAAGTTTTAAACCTTTCAGGCTCTCTGGTGAAGAAACATTTACAGGAAAATGATAGAAATTTTGCAATAAAGAACTAGTAAGGACTCAGTCTTAACTTTGTGAAATGATGTGCAAGCTGAGAGGTATACATGTTACATAGGAGTCTTTCTTGAGGGCTCCAATGGGTGGATGTAGAGCTCAAGCAAATTCACATGGGTTTGAGTAGGGAACTTATTCTTGCCAAAGATATTAGATTGTTGTCAGTTAAAACCTTAAGTTTGCTGGATAACAGTATGTCATATGAACTTTAAATATCTTCAGATAGTTTGATCATGTATGTTATTTTGTTTCACAAAACAAATAAGCTGACAGTCTTCATTGTACAACTTAAAATTTGCTTCATTATGTTCAAATAGGATGATCCTTTTTATACATACATATTTCTTTAGTTCCTGAGATTAGTGCTTTTGAATAACCCTAAGTATGATCTGGAGAAAATATGTAATGTCCTTATCAGAAAAAATAGTAGATTACACAAAACATGATCAAATTCTGTATGTTGCTGAGGAAAAAGCAATTATACAGGTTCATCAGAGAGAAAGGCCTTTTGGCATACCTAAAGAAAAATTCAGGCATATAGGGGTTACATAATTTGCGTATGAATTCTATTGTAGTGTTGAAGCCACAAAGGTGAATATAGTCCTTGGATGTTTGAGCTGAGGATTATTAGAAGTGCTAGGGACTTGGCAGTCCTGTGTCATCACACTGAGGTTCCTACAGGGCAGAGACGTTCTACCCAGGCTTCAGGAAATATGCTGAAAGATTAGAAAAGTTCAGTAAAGAGCTACATACTTGATTTCAGGTCTAGAGACAATTAAGAGACTCAGGATAGTTAATTAATCTAGCACATGATCATGACCTTCAGAAGTACTTCTATGGAGAGAATACTTCCTATAATGAGTTCTTTAATTTAGTAAAATAACGATAATGAAATCCAGTGCCTGGAAATTGAATTTAGACAAATTCAGAATAGAAATTATATGCAATTTAGTAGCAAGAGTAAAAAACACTGTGCCAATATACCTAGAAATATACAGGATTCTGCATCCTTTAAAGCTTTCTATCCAAAAAGTACTCTGTCTGAAAGATATGCTGCAGCTTAAACAGAAGTTTTGGTCTATATATCTAAAATATTAGGGACCTTGTCTGGCCATATTATTCAGACCAGAGGATGTTCTGCAATGAAGATCACAAAAACTAGAAGAAAAACCTGCTAAACTCTTCTTGTTATTTGGATTTTAATTGTGCTTGTATACATGGGTGGACAGAAGGTGTGTGTGTGTGGTTTTGACTCTATTGCTCTGGGTTCATCTATATCTGTTGCACAGGATGCACAAAGTGCGAAAAATACTGACATATTCTTTTCATTGTTGTTCTTTTCCCTTTATATGTTTTAAAAATAAAAACATTCAGATACAAAGAGGTGTTTTGTGGTACTTATCCTACACCCACAGGCACAGGGCTTGACAGAGTCCCATATGGTGAGCTGGTTTAATTTTATTTGTTTTTTCAGTGTTGGGTATATTGTACTTACTTATTTTAGGAATGTAATTTTGGTGCTTAAGTTTCTGTGGTTTTGGGTTTTTTTAATTTTTTTTTTTTTTTAAATATTGCAGCCAGCTAAACTGTGAAGAAGTGAATTTGGGAGTTCTATGTGCTCTTGGCAAAAAGAATAAACAGTTGAAATCATCTGTAAAAGGTTACTGCTAGGAATTTGCTGTGTTTATATGAAAAGGAAAGCAGGCACAAGAGGCAGAAGTGGTCAATTAATCCCTGCCACCAGCAGACGGGAGTCACTGATGCCCAGTAAGTCAGCAAGAAACATAATGAAAATTATGTTTCTTTTAAGGATGTACTGTCTGTATATTTCCTAACCCAAAATATGAAATCTCTGTATTCTGCTTCTGAAACTGTCAGCTTCTATGAAATTAGGAGACAGTTGTAATGATTTGTGTGTGCGTGTATGTTGGTTTTTTGTTCTTTTTTGGACAGTTTGGTTGGTTGGTTTTTCTGTTTCTGTTGGATGCTGTATTGCCCAACTTCCAGATATCCCATCCTCAAAGCAGGTCATTGGCCTCCATGAAAATGCCGAACTCCAATTCAAAAACTTTCTTCAAGGCAACATGCAGAGCTGTCCAGAAAAGACATTAAACCCCCCTGGCTCAGAGATTTATAGAGGCACTGTGAGACTCAGAGATGCCTCCTGCCCTGAGAGCTGCTATCTCAATGAACAGAGAAGCAACCCCAAACCTGCGGCGACATAGTGAAGGGTTGAAGAAGGAAAAGTAATTATTGTATCCTTTTTCATGCCAGAGCTGGGTAGCAAGAACATTTGTGCAGGATGCTAGGGACTGAATTTTGATACTGCTTTTAACCTCAGAGTGCCCAAACAATGTATCCCACTTTAAAGAGGTTTTCCACAGGGTACATTTTTGTTAAAAGCTTCATTTGGGCCAAGGGTGCACCTTTGAAGCCAATGTGTTCATCACCCTTTGCTATGCTTTGTCTTTGCATTGTGGAATAGCCTTGCGGCACATAAAGTGATGTCCTTCTAGGCAAAACTATGGCAGAGAACATCTTCAAGGATTTTATAGACTACTGTAATCACCATCAGGCTCTCAGTCCATGTCACAAGAATTATAGTGGGTCTTGTCAGCATCTCCTGCTGGGACCATGACATTTGTAGGAAGAATGAAAGATTCAGGAAGTGATGAAAGATTCCCAGCACTAAAATCAGAAAGCTTGAGAAGGAATAAATTGTGCAAGCCCAGCTGATAGGCTTGGCTGCATTGGTTGCAGATCAGAAGTAGTTCCGGGAGCAGCAGCCAATGCTGTTTTTTTCTCTAGAAATTATTTAAACCCTCATACATAACTTCCTTGAACTTCTTCCAAGGAGCACACCCTCCTTGTGAATTCATGGATCCATGATCCATCTTCAACCATCCCTTCTAGAAGGAGCAGTGATTGTGTCCCTCCCCTTACTGAGATGTACATTTAATATACAGGTCTCCATGAATTTTGAATAACAGAAGCCCTGTCTACATTCTTTAAGTGTGAGATGAATACCCTCTAGTTGGCACATCTTCCAATTTAGTTTCATCCAAGGAACTACCCCAGTTCACATGCTGTGAATCTGCTTTATCATGGCAGACCAAACTTTGGTCGATGGAGGCCATCAGGAAATTCACTTTTCTTAATCTGAGCTAATATATGAATATCAGGGTACCTTGAGTATAGACATGCTAACTTCTGAATTGGCCAAGCTAAACACCAAGATATTCAAATTGCATCAGGTATTCAGTAGCAGCAGTTAAGATGTTTGGCTAATTTCTTCATGTGGGAGATGTAAAGAAAATTTAGACAGTGTTAAAATTAAGAGCAAATTAGTTCATATTGCAATTTTGAAATTATGCATCTGAATTTTACTTACAGTTTGTACAAATTGTGTCCTTTTTTAGCTCTTGTCTTCAACTTTGTGCATGTAACATCTTTAGTACAGAGCTGGCCACAGTGAGCTTTCAGAAAAATTTTGAGGAGTCATCAGGTTATAACAAATGGTGGTCAGTCATATGACATCTGAAGGATTTAAGACAAAACGGAGAAGAAAAAAAAGGATAGGGGCATGTGGCAAGTCTGCAGTATATTTTATTATTTTCCCATATCAAAACAAGCTATAACTATTTCTCTTAGGATTAGCATCCTGCATAGAATTTAATATTTGAAGAATTTGGTCTGCATAATCCAGGGTAAATTCATGATTCTGTTTTGGACATTCTCCCTTAAATAGGTAAATCAGTCCTTATTAATTTTTATTGTGGAAAAGAAATTTGTTCTGATCTGCCTGAAAGTTTAATCAGACACATCCCAAAGAGAAACAAACACAATTCATTTAAAAAAAGGTGTTTAACCCTTAAATGCAGTGCCTTTTGTTTTGGTTTTACTTTTTCTGTTTCTTTGTTGGGTATTTTTGAGACATCTTGTTATCAAGTGACAGGATGACTTTGGCCACTGATCGCCTTCATTACCTGGACACAACTTGAACTAAAATCAGCTTCTTTGGGTATTAACTGTAATATTTTCAAATGCTGCTTCAGCACATAATGACATCATCTGCAGAAAAGAATGGCTTATGCCTTTTGGGGCATTTGGAAATATTGAAGGTAATGGGAGAAACAGAGAAAGTCTCCCCAGTAACCATTATTTTAAAGTATTTATATAACTTTTCTTGATCCTTTTATAATAAAATCTGATATTTCATAAAAAATGTCTTCTGTTAGCCCAACACTTTGATCTCCAACCTTCAGCTATTTATAGGGCTTCATGCTTTTGCCATCCACTCACCGTGGCTGTCTGTTAGTCGAGGCATATACATTTAGGACTCTTTCTTTCATTACACTTCATCCTTTCATTTTTCCAGGTTGGCCAACACCTTTCTCTATCAAGCAAGCACACAGAAATGAGCACAACAAAACCATATCTCAAAAACTCAGGAAGAAAAGGAATTAAAAGCACTTTGCAATTGAGGAATGTAGTTCTGTTTCCACATAAAACAAAACCATTGAAAAGGTCGTTACATGGGAGTTTTGGAAAGGTCCCTCCTGTGCCCTGTGTTTCAGGATTCTCTGTGAAACCTTGAGGTCTCAGATCCCAGAATGCCTGATACTGGCAGCTCAGGGTAATGGGAAACATGCACTTGGTGAGTAGGTCCTTACTTCTCTCAAATCTTTATCTGCCTGCAAGGTTAGAGACCTTTAAAAGTCTCAGAATCCTTCGCTTCTACCATTTCAGACTGGCAAGTAGTATAATATAATTATTTTTTTTGCCCTACACATGCAGCATCTTTGTCTAAATAATAGAATCTAAACTGAAATTAGAAATCAAATTAACCTGACTAAATTGTTATGTGAGCATACTGTTGTTTTTTTTTCCCCGAGTCTGCCCACTCATGCTGTCTCCGAAGACAGAGAGCAGATATCACATAGACTCTAACTATTCCACATGAAAGCCAGCTCTTCCTTCATAAAATAGCTCAGAAAAGGTTATACAGCCTTGACTACTGCTTATCTGGAGATATGCAGCAAATGTCATCACACCTACATTTACCTGTCTGTGGCCAGAACTGTAAACCCACTGTCCTGTGTTAAACCTACTGTTTCTCTAGAATATGCATAGCAATCTTCTACACAGAAGAAAGACTCACATCAGTTTGCATGTTGAACAAAGTCTGTTAGCCAGTAGAAAACACTGATGAGTGGAGTGTGACTGAAATGCTACTTCATGTTAGGGTAGATAGAGACAGTTACAGAGCTGTTCAAAGCTTTGAAACCTAAATCAGCTCCCTTTTGTCTGTTTTCTTTTCGATGTCATCAGTACCCAAAAATGTGGTCCTAATGCAGGGTTAAATGATAAAAAAGGTATGCAAATAAAATATAAGCTCTCTCTATCATCTCATTTCAATCAATACAGCAATATTAATTAAAAAAAAATTTTTGTGAAATTTTGCTCATCAAAAAGTGTCGCATAATATCAAAACCCTGAATAGTCTGTAAGATTTATTTTAATTCATTCCAGATTTTTGCTGCCCCTTAACAGTTTTTTCATAAAAAGTGAAAACTCTCTATCTAGAAGTGTTTGATCAGAAGAAACACCTACCTGTGTCCATACTAACATTTCTGGATGTGTTTTGAACTGTCAGCTAGGAGATGATTTCATATGTTGTCACAATTTTCACTGTGGTAAGGGAAAATCATCAGCTGTTATGTAGAAACACCATTATCACATCTAATTGCAGCTTTTGGAGGTACAGCAAGTGCTTCATTTTCTCACTTCTGAAATTTGAAGTGACAATGCTAGATGGATACAGCTTGTGTGCTAGAAGGGGATCAAACAAAGAAACACAAAAATCTGGAACTGTACTGCTCAATGGCAGAAGTTAGCATCCAGGTGCTTGCCAAGGAGACATGGCTAACTCAGACTCTTCCACCAGTATGCCTTTTCTAGCCCAAATCACTTTGACAGAGAAGAGTTAAGGAGTGACAAGGCATACAGTTATACCAGATTTATTTTAAGAACTGCGTGGCCAGATTTCATAGGTGCTTGGTCACTGGAAGTGGTGACCTCTTCAGGGCTGAGGTTTCAAGCACAGCAGGATATAGGTCTGGAAAAGAGTTACTCTGGGCTTGTTGGAGTGTAAGAAAAGAAAATACTTGAAAATTCCTCGCTTAGTTACTCAGATGCATTTTTCTATTAGTATTCAGAAGATCAAAGTTAAAACCTCAAACTGCTGTGGAATCAGAGTATTTCAAGCAAAACAGGCTATATTTTACACTTTCCAAAACATACTCTAAATACAGAAAAGGCGTAGCGGGGATAAACTCATTACTTATTCTTTGTCCAGAAGGAACTATTAAGAATTGAATTTCCGCAGAAATCAGAAAATTAAACTATTTTCTGAAGTTTCTTGTAGGCCACCGGGAAATTATTATTTTTCTAAGGAGAATACTGAAAATAAGAATAGCAAATAAAATTAATAGTTATGTGCATGTTGATCAAATTGGGTAGCTGGTGGCTGTACATGAGAAGGCAGGCAAAGATTTAAGCTTACCTTTGATTTGTTTATGATTTGCATGATTTTGAACAGATAACAGAATAATTTAAGAAAGAACATATTATGGAAGAGTGTTGTTAGTACTGGAGACTGGAAGGAATTCTGCAGTCCTAGGGGCCAAGGAGGTGCTATTCAAGCAAGAAGTATGAAATGGGAATTGAGAGACAATAGGTCCCTTTGTTTTAGAAGAAGGATGATTTTCTGTCTGACAGGAGTTTCAATTTTTATTTTTAAATTCTTAACACCTAAATTACTGAAAAACTTATTCCACCAGTTCAGTGGGGTCAAATATTTGGCAGTGTCGGAGAAATAAGTATCACTATGGTACAGAAAAAATTGCAATCAATCAAGTGTGCCTCCTTCCCAGACTCCCTACAGACTTTTCTCCTATAAGAAAATTTAGGTTTAGAATAGTTAACAGCACTGTAGCCTGCATTACCTCTCCATGTTAAGGCTGAGAGTGAGACCAGAACTGCAGGAGAGAGCAGGCTCTTCTTGCCTGCCCCAAAATCTCCTTCCTTTCTCCCATCCTTAGGTCACGAATACCAAGCCCTGAATTCTTTCAGGTTAAGAGTGAAGGAGGATATGTCGTGGTGCTCATCCTTCCACGTGAGTGGGAAGATGATTTCAGACAGCAAAAAGACAAAGAAGACATGGTAAACCATTTATCTGACTACTTGCTTTCATAGATTGTGTAATTAATAATTTGGTAGGAGGAATGTAATGGTTAGCCAGCCAAAAGCATTAATGCTTTAGAAGAAGCTATACATCCAAAATGAAAAGCACATTTCATCTTGGGGACATTTCAAGACTGCTTAATGTCATAAGCCAAGATTTGTTTTGTATTTTTGGCTTAAAGTGTAGCAGTTGTAAAACCACTGTCATGGTTTAACCCCAGCCAGCAACTGAGCACCACACAACCAGTAGGATGGGGGAGAGAATCGGAAGTGTGAAAATGAGAAAAATTGTGGGTTGAGGTAAAGACAGTTTAATAAGTAAAACAAAAGCTACATGCACAAGCAAAGCAAACCAAGGAATTCATTCACCACTTCTCATGGTCAGGCAGGGCTCAGCCATTCAAGGAGGGCAGTGCTCTACCACACATAATGGTTATTTGGGAAGACAAATGCCATGAGTCTGAATGTCCTCCACTTCCTCCTTCTTTCCCCAGATTTATATTCTGAGCATGATGCCATATGATCTGGAATATCCCCTGGATCAGCTCAAGTCAGCTGTCCTGGTTGTGTCTTCTCTCAGATTCTTATGCACCCCCAGGCTCCTCCCTGATGGGGTGGTGTTAGGAGCAGAAAAGTCCTTGAGCCTCTGTAAGTACTGCTCAGCAGTGACAAAAACATCCTTGTGTTATCAACCCTGTTTCCAGCACACATCCAAATCATAGCCCATGAAAAACTGAAGGCAACTACAGTCAAATGCAGCATTGTATAACAAATGAGCCTGGCTGGGGGAGTGCTGAAAAGTTCCTCAGTCCAATGCAGGAATGTATTGGAGGAAGCTCTGGCTGAGGTAGAAAGCTACAAGTCAAGAATGTGCAAGCATAAACTGCCCAGAAGTCAAGAGAAATTGATGCAATTACAAGCTTCTTTGCTCTCTGTACTTTACTGTAAAAAAACCCAACATCTTAATCAGTGAAAAATTTTGGTTTGATTTGTTTTTCCAAGCTGAGGATGCCTGTGCACAGTGAATGCAGCAAAGAGCACAAACCAGAAATGAGACGGACAGAAAACAATGTCTACTTAAACTGACATATCTACTTTTTTCTTTACAGTCTTGACTAGGACATCACAGGAATAGAAGACAAAACAGTGTTTAAAATAACGTTAATGGAAGAAAAGAGCCTAGCTGCGAGGCTGCAACACAGATAAGCTCAGCTAAGACAGTAAAAATAGTTGAAGAGGAACAAGGAGATGTTTGGTTCACCTTCCCTAGGAGCTTTATTGTTTACTCTTAGTCTGGAGAGTGATGATCTTTTCTTGCATCAAAGCAAGCAGCAGTCATCAGGGGTTTTGGGTCACAGATTGTTCTGGGTGAAGCTCTCATTAGCTCTTGTCAAAGTTAAAGGTGGCTCTGTGTGGAGGGAAGACATTCAGAAGATTCCTCAGTAGCCTCATTGTGTGGGCTGTCATGTAGGAATAGAGATTTTTATTCTTCAGCATGTTCTACTGGCTGCATGTAGAGGAAGATCTTGAACAGGATTTAAATACTTCAGGGTACTAAATATAGTCTGCCACCACCACCTATGTTGTTCCTTTCATCAAGACTACGGGTTTTTAATTGCCCACCCTCAGGAAGTCTCTCAGCTCAAGACTCTCATTTATATTTTGACTAGCCTGTTGACACGTCCCTTGTAACATGTTAATGCTCAAATAGTGTTGCTGGCAAATAGCTGGCATGCTTGGTTTAGTAGTAAGGCATACAGATTTAAACTCATGAAAACTATGATGTGGGTGACCTCACTTCATTACCTTCGCTGAAGAGGAGTCTGGTCATACTCTGAGTGATAGTGATGCAGTAGTGCTATAAACTAGCATAACAGAAGGAGAAAATATTTTTCTTTTCTTATCACACATAGATGTGAAAAGAATGCTATGGTTGAGGAGCAGCAACAGGCAGTAGATTTGACATAATACAGGATTTCACTGGAATTGCTGCATCTTGCCTTCTCCAGGCACTGACATAAATGACTTGGATGAGCAAATGGTGTTCTATCTTTGTTTAAAAAAGGGAAAAAAGAAGCTGTTGGAGTTTGGCAGGCACTGTAACTTCCGTGTTAACAGGCTGTTTGCAGAAACTGTGCATTTTTGTCAGTGAATATTTAAATTTAAATTAAGTACTTTGGAAAGTTTAATTTGGCCTCATTTGTCCAAAATCTCCATCTTGGATAATTATTCTGACTTTTGTGAAATTAAGATGTGGGGATATTGGTCAATGAGAAACTTAACATGATCCTTCAGTGTGCGCTTGCAGCCCAGAAAACCAACCGTATCCTGGGCTGCATCAAAAGGAGCGTGACCAGCAGGTGGAAGGAGGTGTTCCTGCCCCTCTACTCTGCTCTCATGAGACCTCACTTGAAGTACTGTGTGCAGTTCTGGTGTCTTCAATATGAAAAGGACATGGAACTGTTGGAACAAGTCCAGAGGAGCGCCACGAGGATGATCATGGGACTGGAGCACCTCCCATATGAAAATAGGAAGAGAAAGTTGGGGCTGTTCAGCCTGGAGAAGAGAAGGCTGCGTGGAGACCTCATAGCAGCCTTCCAATATCTGAAGG
>JANRGW010037926.1:0-29397 GCA_024733675.1 Psilopsiagon aymara
TTTGGTGTCAAATACCGTTGTAAAATAATTGAAGATAAGTTGTTTTTCAAATACCCACCTGCCTGTGATTCTGGTAACCAAGGTAACTTGCCCAGGATATTAACTGGGGATGCCTTACTTTTACTGGGACAACATACTTTTTGTTGCATTGTCAAGTGAGTGGCAACAGTGCAGAAATGTTTATGAGAAGGTGTTGAGGACCACTGTGCACATACTGGTCCTGCTGGCACATGTGGAATATTCTATAATCTGTTTTTTAGTGTATGGGCTATAAAATCAACCTTTTGCCAGCAAAACACGTCCTAACTTTATAAAAGAAATACAGCAAACATATTCACAGATGTAAGCCAACAGTGATTGCAGTTGAATAGGTGTCATTTCCCATCTTTTCTCTTTTGACTTTGTTAGCTAGAAAATCTAGGATGTCATTGCAGACTAATTGTGCTGCTGGAGTGTGTGCATTTTACCTGGCTGAGGGATATCTTTTGATATACATGGAGATTTAATTACCAGTCTGTCTCTTGACAGCACTTCAAGAATGGTTGAGAACAGAACAAGTGTGCTGGTTTTTAAACTGTCATTGACATCTTCAAAGTCCATAGGATGTTGACAATGCATAATATTATATAAAATTCCATGGTGGGATATTGAGAGCTACTATCAAAACAGAATAATAAGGAAAAAAAATTACAGAAGGAAAGGAAGGGGTGGTGGAAGGCAGCTTATTTCTCCTTGGAATAATATGTCAATAAATGTGTATTTTATTGCTGCTCTTTGCATCCTCCTGCTACCTTGTATGCAGAATTACCTACTGTATCTTGTGTATTACCCCTTCCCAGAGGAAAACCCATGCCCCAGGGGCTGGTAGGGTGCTAATCCATATTAGTCCACATGCTGTTTCCTGCCTTACACTTGGGATTTATGGAAAAGGAAGGCACTCGGTTGCTCTAATGGGACACATGCAGAGAGTACCCAGTGCGGGGCAGATGCAGACAAATGTCTAAAGAGCAGAGCGGTTCTGACTGCTAACTGGGATCAGCTCCCAAGGGCATACAGGAGGTGAGCAGGTCTTCCTTTTGAAATTATAAAGTCCAGCCAAAGAACACTTTATTTTCCAGTAGGTTGCCCATTGTTTCCTTGGGTTTGTAGTAGGAAGAAGTGAAATTTCATGTTTATGACATAAATTCATATTTGAAATAGGATGGGAGGGTGGGGAAGAAACAAGTTAAAAAAAATAATGGCAAAATAAACTAGAATATTTCTAGTTACAGAGGCAAAATCAGAACCTGAGGTTTGAAAACAGAAGAATCGCAGTTGAAATCACTTTAACTTCTGATACGATATACTGCCACATGTACAGTCCTTGAAACAAAATGCAGTGAACCTCCTGCCTTGTTACTTTTGTTCCAATAATGTTGTAATCTGGTGCAAGTTCCTAGATCGAAGTGTCACTGCACAAAGTGTACTTGTGTGTTTACTGTCATTCCTCATTACTTCCATGCAAGTGGCAGTCCTCAGACGTTGGCATGAGGCTCTGCCTTGCTCATGCTGCCTTGGTGTGGACAGGAAGGTCTTCTGCTTCAGTTGCAGATATGTCAGTTTTAAATGATAAAAGCATAACCCCTCCCCCCCCCCCCCCCCCGAAATGCTTTGATATGGTAATGATCAAAATATGGTAGGTTTCCAAATGAGGTATACAAACTTTCTTGTTCTTGGCATGAAAATATTACTCTCTGGAAACACCTTCTGTGTCAAATGATGGATATGTTCCTGTGATTTATGTAAGTGATTGTCAGGAGGTTTTGTGGCTCATCCAATTTTAGCAGTCAAGTACTCTTTCCTTGTCACTTGTGACATACTTGATGAATTTTCATGATTAGCTAACGTGCTTCATAATTGTCAAAGCTTTGCAATGCTATTCCTTAGAAATATTGAGCAGGAGGAAGTCAGCTCTGCCTTCAAGTTTTTCTGTTACAGCCACTCAATTTTTTCAGTTCTCTTTTACTTACCCTGTCTAGTGGCATTTTGCAAACCTCTCCATTTGCTTTGGTTAACTCTCAGATTCATGCTTTCTTTGTCTGTTTATTGAACTCTGCTACTCTTGACTTGCGCACAGGAATATCTTAAATCAGGAATATTCCAGCTGTATGTAACAGGATAGTATTGGTAATAAGATGCTGTGCTGCTGAGAATTCAGCAGTGGTTATTTTCCATGCTGTGTTTTGTCACTTGGTTTTTCTAGAGAAGTGCTGATAAAAAGAGTTGTCTTTTCCCTGCACACAACCTTTTCAGATGCCCTTGGCCTCCACAGTGAGTCATTGCGTTGCTGTCCCCGTCCTTAGTGCAGATGCTCCAGAGACCTGTCGCTTGTGTCTTTCCTGTCATCAGGGAGATGAAGCTGTTTATGGTGCCTTTTATAAATCTTCAAATCTGGGACTTGGTAATTTCTGGCTTCATGACTGATGAGGCCCATAATGGCCAACCTCCGCCCCATGCACAGTGCTGGAGAAGGACCGGGGCAGGAAGGCCGGCACCTCCTCACTGCTTGCCCTTTCGTTGTCACTTATCTGTCTGCCATGGCCAGCAATAATTACAATGCAAGAAACTGGGAAGGGAAGGAAAATGCAAAGGAGCCTCACAGCCCTGCTTCAGGTCTGCTGCTGCTCTCTGGGGTAAGGCAGGGGGGAGCAGAGGGTTCTCCTGGCCGGCTCCAGTGATGGCTGAGGGGCGGGCAGGCATGCCATGCGTGATGACCACCCATGGACCGATTCACTCAACCCAGCTCGTGCTAGCGATGCGAGAGGTGCTCCTGCCTCTGCTCTGAGGTCTAGAAACCTCCGTGCCTGTTCCTTAGGCTATGCCCCCTCCAAGACTGCAGGACAACTCCCCAAAGGCAGTGGGATCCTGTTTATCTGCTGTGTCCCTGGGGCTGGCCAGGCACACCCACCAGGTACCCCAGACATCCCTCCTGGTGCTGGCTGAGCGGGGCCATCCTGCTCCTCTGCCTGGCTCTGACAACTGAAGCGCGCTAACCAGGCTGTCCCTTGGAGCTCACGCAGGCAGATATGTAGAGATCCCTGTTTGATATATAACTCACCTTTGAGGACAGAATACATAAACTGCACCATGTAAGGCTCTGGGGCTGTATTTTATCTACCTACCTTCCATTGCAAACCTTCCTGTGAAATCGCATCCTCCCATTAATTTGCCTGGAGGAAATGAGAGTCCACTCTTCTTGTATCTCGTTATTGACTCCTCCTTGCAGCAGGAGGTTTATCTTTGGGAGGCAGCACCTCTGGGTGCCTGGAGGAGGATGCCGTATGGCATGGGCAGTGCAGCATCCATCAGGAGCACTGTGGAAGGAGACCAAACAATAAATGCTGTCATCATAACGTGTGTGACCAGGCCCTTGTATGTGCCAGGCACGCCAGAGTGTTACTGTTGGTCGCAATTGGTGCAGCGCTGCTTGTCTCTAAAACAGTGTTACAGGTTTTTATCTGTTTTGCTTTTTCTGTGCCTGGGCAAAGTTTTGGAGTTTAAACTTTTGTCCTTGAAAAGTCCCCACAAAAATAAAACCTCTCTGAGATGAGAAACGGGTGGATGTGCTTTCTGAATTGCTTACATAAATAACTAGAAAACTCATTTTCTTGTCTCTTCAAAGTATCGCAGCTCAGTATATCTGGTGCCATGCCGTGTTCCAGGCTTTCCCCCTGGGCTGTGTGAAGGCCGGTGTGTAATTACGCCAGTCCTTTTGCAGGAAGGTTGCAGTGGCAGCACCTATTAAAACCTTTTGTGATTGAGAGAAAATATTTCTTTTACTGGGCTTTCCTCTCTGCAGAGTTTAGCCTGCTTCTCAGCACAGTCTTCCCCAAAACACAGTGCATGCTGGCACCTTTGAACTCCAGACCCACCAAAGCTCATGAATCTTGAGGTGAAGTTGCTTGATTTGTGGAGAATGGGCACTAAAGTGGGTTTTAAAGTTTGAAAATGAAAACTCAGAGTGGTACCTGAAAGTGAGTGTTCATCGTGAAGGTTCCTCAGCGTGCACTCACAAGATGACTGCCAATCAAAGGCTTCGGCATTTTGCTGTGGGTTTACGAAGGGATGAATTTGTACCAGAAAATCAAACCCAGTTGTAGATACATTATAGGAGATACAATGTGAAAGTGTAGAGGAATAGGGAGTATTTTAAGGAATGCAAAGCAAATACCAGTGAGCAAATAATAAAAGCTTTCTAAAACCTCATGAATTGAACCTTGCTTTTGATGCACTGTACTGCAGAGGCCATTTAAAAAGCTGTCCTTTTAGCAAAGTAAAGAGCAAAACCCCCTCCCTGCCAGTTCAGCATCAGAAGTGGTTTGAGAAGAACTTGATAAAAAATAATCATAACGTTGAGATTTTCTCTGATTGTTTCTGTTTTAAAGGCTTGGCTGTATTAACGAAGCGGTCTGACAACTCTGTAGCGCTCAGTGGGCACACTCCCACCCGCATATCCGTGCACTGTCTGTTTTTCCGTGCCCCTGAGCCCCCCCGAGGGCAGGAGGGGAGGACGGGCAGCCTGACGCCGACATCCGTCACCTTGGCATTTCAGGCGGGTCACTCGCTGCAGCAAGGCTTCAGAGGGAGCTTTCTGGCTGCCTTTCATTCCTGGCTAATTCCTGAAAAGCCCACTGCCCGAGCGATTGATCACAGAGCTGCCATCAGCCAAATTCCTGGATGACACCCGGTGTCAGCTTCCCCTTCGTTTCCTCTTCCTGCCCCTGTGTGCGTGTGCGGGCATGCCGAGCTCCATCCGCCGCCCGGCCCCCCGGCCTTGGGGAAGGGGTGACCCGTGGCTGTCATGCGGCTTGTTGCTAACGTGGACCCGACAGTGGTACTGGCGAGCAGCGAGCTGGAATAGCTGGGGCTGGTGGTACTATTTACGGCTGCATTAAACCCCTCAGCCCAGAGCAGCCTGCACACTTTGCCCTGTGGGCTGCGTTTGCACTGGTTCAGAGCTGTTTCCAGCGCTGCATTTCTGATGTGCTTGTGTGCACGCACGTGTGTGTATGCGCATATGAATCTCCAGAGTGGCAATTTCCAGTTTCCTTTGCAAAGAGCTGTCTGTCTGGGGAGTAAAGTCAAGCCTGTTTTCCAGCGGGTCACATGCAGGGCAGGCAGCCGGCATGGATTTTCCTTGTCCTGCTATGCAGGTGACCTAAATCTTTTTACCTGACTGGGTTTTCCTCCTTAGCAGTGACACATCTGTGATCTCTACTCGAGCCTCGACTTCTGTCTTGAACAGGCATTACTAAATTTGTCAGTGTAGTCTTGCATTTTTATGCCAGTACCTATTCTGTGGCCTGGACCTTACAGCTCCTCAAGGTCTGAGCTGAGATCAGCAGTTCCATGTTTATTTATTGTCCTCCCTCCAGCAAAGCACTGTGGATGTATTTCATCTACAGCTGTTACTCTGCTTGGCTGTCCCTGTTCTCCTTCTGTTCCTTACTGAGTTTGCTCTTGTATTACATGAATTGCAGTGTGTATTATAATATATATGTGTGCTTTATGCTGGCAAACATTGCATCATGGTCTGCGACAAGACAGGAAGTTGGAAATCTCCCTGAATGTTCATAATGGTGAAATTGGGCCTGGAGTGTGGTTTTGCCCATCATCATCACAACAGCTGATAAAGCTATTGTGTAACATTTTGTGGAGATGATAGCGTTGTGAAGAGCTGTTCCAGAATGTTCTTTTCTCAATTACATGATACAAAGTGAGATTAAAGCTAAGTGAAATATCTGGTCAGCACAAGAAAAACGTCGATCACAAATAAGCCAGTGACCAGCTTTTAAGAGCTAGGCTCATTGCTGGAAAATCTGGGTAAGCAAAGCCAGTTAGTGCTTATGAAAGAAATAAATTAGATTTTTGTAATGTAGATGAAATGAATTAGATTTTTCTAATGCTTACAAAGTCAGCTTCCTAAATGATATTAATAGACATTGCATGGCAGAATTGCTCAGTTTTCCCAGTTACTAGAGCAGCTGTGACCTGGGGCATGGCACCAATGTCTCCAGCTAAGGGACCTGATAGGAGATGGGATGTGGAGAAAGGTAAGAGCAGTGCTATGCACTTCTCAGTGAAGTTGTCCCATTCTTTACTGGGAGCTGAGCTTTAAGGGGTGAGATACGTTCTTCTGAGAATACCTGTAAATAATATCAGGGGTTGATCAATAATTCCAGTTCCTCTCCTTCCCTCACCTTCTGTTATCTCTGAGTTGTTTACCTGTGTGCAAGTGTGGAGGGCAGATGTAAGACCTGTGATGTGCACAGCGCAGGGTCCATATCTTGAACAGCTGCTGGGTTCAGAAAGTACCATTTTTCTCTACTGTTTATTGTTCAGCTGGCTTGAAGGAGCCTTTTGGATTTGTTTTCCACTAAAGTTTTTTTCTCCTGGGTATGTTGTTCAGGTCTGTTAACATGACACTGTCTTATCTGCGGAAGAGGTTTTGAATTCTGACCTTCCATGTGTTTTCAGCATCTGTCTTTTGACTCTCACATGCAAACTCCTCCTGGCTGACCAGATAGTGTCACCTGGATTGGGCCTGGGCATCCTTGCATGTGAAAGGATCCTTGCTGGGTCCCTTGCTGGGCAGTGTCAATGTGCCTTAAGACTTCTCTGGGTGGAGCAGGCAGGGAAATGGAGGCAAATCAAAGTCCCTGTGTGAAGTCAAAGCACGTACATTAAAATGTGAATGGTCTCATCTAGGTGTGAAATGCCTTTAGAAGTGCAGGCTGGGAAGGAAGTGAGAATTCGGGCTCACATTTTGTAGCACTGTCAGCTTGTGACTTTTAGAAATCTCTCAGATCTTGTTTTGCATGCTGAAATCCTAACAGACAATCATTAACATCCATAAGATTAATAAATACCTATTTGCATCACCAGGCTAAAAGGATGGTCTGAAGAACACGCACTGCAGACAGAAAATGAATAATGGCAAAAGAGATCTTGGGTTTCTCTTCTAATGGTTATTCGCTGGTTCAGGTCAGAGCTGCTTTATCAGCTGAAATGCTGGATTTCAGGCTGGGACAGGGGTATGTGATGGGCTGGATCCCTTGGGTCATCTGGGTGTCTTTGCTGCAAGGGGCTTGAGCCAGTGAGGGCGTGGGGGATCTCTGGCCCATCAGTGGGGTCTCTGCGGTGGTGCAGCAGAGGTGGGTGATTCAGGCAGTCAGGGTGCCCATCCTGCCCCAAGTTAATGGCTGTCTGCTAGGAGAAAGGCTCAAGAGGTGGTATCCAGAGTGGCAGTTTACATTCAGGAAGTTCTCACCAATTAAGGGCTTTCTTTTTAATGAAAGTTTGCTTTTGCTCAGTGAATGATTTATGGCGGGGTTTAAAATGTATTGCTTTGACTATGCCTGTGCACTTTGAACACTCTTAAGTAAAATCAGAAACCTTTGAAACACTCGTAAATATTGTCCGAGCATTCCAAATATATTCCTTTCTGGGGGATGTGTAATGTAGTTTATCACCAAGCAGTTACAGGGAGATATTTAAACTATGTAGACATTGCTGCTTAAACTCCATGTAATATAATTATTCTGTTAGTTACCGAATCCTGGAATAACCTCAAGCCCCTGATACCTGAAGTAGTAAATGCCAGGGGGGCATATGTTGCATTTTAAACAAAGCATGCTATTTTAAACAAGGATTAGTTACTTGTCTTTTGTCTCATGCTTTGCAGTTGTATATTTGAAAAAAAGATTCACATTTTCTGTCTGCTCAGATACTGCAGTGAAATTTCCTTACTGGATTTTTGAGCCATAATGCTTCCTAATGTAACAGAGATAAGGAGATACTTCCCTCTCCCATCTCGTCTTCCCTCCTTCCTCTCCCACCCCCCTGAATCATTTGAAGCCCTTTTGTCACCCTAAACCAGATGTGGCATGGGATAGAGCAGTCAGCCAGTGCTCTCTGGGGTAGAAAACCAGCACTGATCATGTAACTGATGGACCAGTAGATAGCAAGTCACCAGCAGTTTTGACACAAACCAGATTTACATGTGTAAAAGGAGTTACTAGGCTGGAGGAGATGTGCCCTGCAAAGGGTTCTTGGATATAGAAGTAATTAGGTTTTTAAAAACAGATGGGGAGGGTAACGTTACCAGTATAGGAGGAGAAGGTGAGTGCTCTGTGGCTGTAACTGCCAGTGGGTGCTTAATTCTCAGCTTTCACCTGTGTTTCCTGTGTGTTTTGCGCAATACTGAGCAGGGGTCTGTTGTAGCATCAGTATCATAGCACTGCTCGTGTGACATCCACAGACATCCATGTGGGTGCCCTGTGTGGTTTTGATAATTGAACATTTAGGTGCTTAAATCCTTGTCTGTGTTCCAGGGGGAGTATGGGGATGCAGCAGCTGGCTGGCTGGAACACATGGGACCAATCCCAGAGATGGGTGGTTGTGTGACCTGCCCGTGTGATTTTTGATCCGCTTGCACTGGGTCTGTACGTGGTGCGGAATTGGACATGGATCCTTCTCATGTAGGGGGCATGCGACCGGGCCAGAACACAGCCTAGAAACAGTAACTGGGTATTTCCTTCGTCTGCTTTGACTCGATCCCTCCCCTTCCTTGCTGGTCCTTTTTGAAAGTTTTTAAGCCATGTAAGAGTGGTGAGAGTATAAATATGCTAGAGGACTTAGTCAAAAGCTTGGGGCTATTTTCAGGCTTGTATTTAATACTCTTTATAGTGGGTAATGACAAAATGTATCCCACGTGGGAGTCCTTGCATTGTTTTGTCCTCTAGCCCAACTCAGTTGTTGATGTGAAAGAAGGGGCCGGAGTAAGACAGGGCTTGTTTCATACAAGAGTTATCATATTCTCATTGTAGACAGTGGTATTTTTTACTTTAGGCACTAAGTAATTTTGTATCAAGCATTGGTCCTGTTTTGTTGAAACGTTTCATGGTCCATTGCTTTTGATTTGTTAAATAGCACATTTGAAGTCCTGCGAAGCACACCCATTCAGGAAAGCTGTGCCAGCCAGCCATAATTTTACTTGATATTAAATTGTACATGATGGCTTTGAAAAAAAAGCAGCTTGTAGGCCTGCGTTCCCTGTGTTTCTTTTGTGTCTCTTCCAGAACTACAAATTAAATGCATTTCTGGTTCTACCTGAAATTAGTGATCAAAAGCCTCTAAGTGAGTAGAGGGTCCCTGTGCTACCAAACATCCTGAGACTAAAGAGTTAATAGTGCAGCTCCGTTTCCCTTTAAACTTCTGTATATTTGAGTATTTGGACACATTTTTCTTAATCAGTTCTGACAAGAGATTGAGAGCTTCCCAGTAGCCAGGGAGTTAGCTGCAGTAATTAAACTTGCTGTGTGGATAACTGAACTGATTTTTTTGCTTTACTTTTAAAGTGAAACAATCTGATAAGCAGAGTATAAACAAGTGCCCAGGTGGAAGACAGCTATTTTCTTGTGTTCTTGCATTCTTCTTGGGGACTGAGAGCAAAATTCAGATGCTTCCAAAGTCAGGTATTAGAACATGTATGTGCAAGCTGCTGTTGCAGGGTTCAAACCAATTCAAGACCGGAAGTGTTACATTGCCAGTTAATTCTTTCTTTGATTCTTTTCTGTCTCTCACCACCTAGACTGAGACATCAGTGAATTAAGATCTTGGAGATAAACTCTGGCGAGTTTACAGGAATTCATTTTAAACTTAAAACTGAAACATTCTTATTCTACAGTTTTCTCTTTATTCTTATTCCATGCTGTGGTCTCTGCCTGTCTTTTGAACAGCATATTTGTTTTGGGGGTATTTTTACTTCTGCAGTTAGTGCAGCTACTGCAGCTGTGCAATACCAGTTCTGCATACAGATACAATCTAGCACTTAACAAGTGCTTCACACTCAGTGGTGATGATTTCCTTTCTGCCAGCCCAAACTCTTTAAGTGCACAATTGCCACATTTTCTGTGCACTTGGAAACGTTTTCTAGACTGAAGTGCTTGTGGGCA
This sequence comes from Psilopsiagon aymara, assembly GCA_024733675.1. Classification (NCBI taxonomy): domain Eukaryota; kingdom Metazoa; phylum Chordata; class Aves; order Psittaciformes; family Psittacidae; genus Psilopsiagon; species Psilopsiagon aymara. The sequence goes on from JANRGW010037926.1 coordinate 9,996, forward strand.
GGGGTTATCCTGGACTTGTCTGGAGTTGTGGAGTTGTTGTTAAGCGCTTGCATTTCCTTTAGGTGTAGAGGACTAAACCACGACAGAACCACAGTCCTATCGGATTTAGCAATCTTTTCCCAGAGTGCTTCTTGACTTAGTCTCAAAATTTGAAGCCTTTTTTTTTTAGTGAAAGGAATATTTTCCTTCCTCCTCCACCCCTGTCTGGGCACTGTGTTTTGATTAACCTTAGTAAACTGTAATTACTGCGTGCTCGCCTGTCCTTAATGCTGCAGTTTTTCTTTTGGTGAAATATTTCTGCTTCTTTTAACACAGCACACAGTGTCTTGATAGTTATTTTTCTGTAAGATGAGGTAGAAGTTCTGATTTCAAGGCTCAGAGAGCATCAGCCTCTACAAGGGAGTGGATACTGTGCCGCCTGATTTTCTAGGGCCTCACATTTGGTGTGTGAATAATGAAGTAATTCACCAAATTCTGCTTTGGGGATTGCTAGCTACCTGCACTGCTTTGCCTGTTGTGTTGTTGCAGTAAGCTGTTATAGTCATAATCCTTGGTTTGAGGGGTAGTAATTATTGAGCAGATGTAGCATACAATGATAGTGAGGCTTTTAAGCAGCTTACTGATAGAGCAGTTTGAAGAATGTTTACCAGCTATAGTAACATTACTTCTGGTTGCCTGTCTTAATTCATTTCAGATTAATCTGTCTTATAGTCGGAAGGAAAATGAATCGAGTCAGTAACTTGAAGAGTTATGTAAAATCTGTGTGGTGCTAAATAATTGTGTGGGTTTATATATGCTGCCGAAATTGGAATGTCAATTTGACACAAATTTGCCAAAACGGACTGCTGCATGACCTGGTCTCTTCCTCAGATAAAAACCCTTGAAGCCTCTCTTTATGTACTCATGGGAGTTTAACAACCCTTCTTTCTCAGGGTATCTTGGGCATATTTGGTTTTCCGCATGGCAGTTACCTAAATCTGCCCGTATCTGTGTGGGAGCATGGGGGAGCGTGTGCATGTGTGTGTTTCAGAAAAGGATGTCAGAGGTGAATGTGCACACAAGCAGCATACCCCATTCCCAAACACTCATGTTGAGCAAATATCAAACTGAATCAGATAAGGATATGACAAACCAGAAACATGTAATTGTATCAAAAGCAAACAGGCTAAAAGTGACTAAATGTTTTGGCAGAGTGCCCTGCTGGGGAAATTAGATTAAGTCTTTCTGTTACATTATGTGGGAAGGAAGAGAGGGTCTGCATTCTCCCCTGCTTCAAAACTCTTAAGCCCAAACTGTGATTCTCTTTGACTGTTTAGAGCTGTTGAAAAATCGCTTAGAGGCAAGCCAGAACAGGATGAAGGATGCCAGTGCCAGCTATTACGGTTTGTTGTCTGGAACCCATGGCTAAATCCTTTTGCTTGTTGAACTTTCTGTAGTTTGTGACTGTTAGTTTTTCCTATTTATTTTAGAAAAGGGCCAGTGGGAAAAGTCTGGGCTTCCCGCCCTAAACAAAATAAATCGTGATTTCATCGTGTTTTGGCCCTATCTCTGTTGTTCCTTATTCATCACAGGCATTCATATGTCCTGGCTGTTGGTTCACTGCATCCAACGGGAGTTTTGCAAACATTGCTTAGGGCTTATTGCAGTGTATATTATCAGCTGTTCTGTATCCACATTCGTCCAATTTCCTTAGCTGCTTAGTTCCCCGTAAACTTCTGGCTTTGCAGGTTACGTAGGCAAGGATGTCCTTTTTTCTTTTATTGTTGGTCCCCTTTGTGGTTAGTGGAAGATGTTAGGACAATAAATGCAGACTGTCTGAAATCAGGGGTATGCTAGTCTTTGGGGTCCACTGTAGATTTTGTGTCCATCACCTCACTGCTGGGAGTGACTTCCACATGGACAAAAGTTTGTCCCTGATAGCTGAATGCAAGACAAGTTACTTGATAAATGCTTTAGGTTTTGGTATACGTAGAATTGTGTTGGACATAATTGTGGTATTTTTATAAACTTCAGTTTCTTTGATTCTTTTCAGGGATGACATGCATTTGAAATCCATATATGCATTAGTCTTCTTCACTGCCATGTAGATAGAACTAGAAGACAGGCTTCAGTGCAGTGGATATACCCCAGTGTGTTATTCAGTATCAACAAAGAGTAAATGACCACTTTGTCATTAATCTATTACCAGTGACAGTTCATGAGAAAAATTCCTTTACCTCAAAGGCCAAATGTGTATCTTCATTCTGTGTACACTGGGACCACATTTTCCTGTGTTAACTGGATACACAGTCACTTTTTCAGTCTGAATAGCTGAACAATTTTGGTAAATGCTGCTTGTCATTGTTTTACTTCATTGTCCGATGTGCAGCTTACTGCCTTGACCCAAGTTTGTCAAATGAGAGGAATGGCATGAAACGTGTTGTCATCTCTCTGTCTAGGTGAGGGTCCTGCATGCACTGAGATGGATCCTGAGCTGGCTTGTGTGTGGCAGTGCAGAGCAAGCAGGCATGGAAGGCCCAGCCGTCAGGTTTGGGAGTGCTCTGAGATTAGGGGGCTTGAAGCAGGGAGAGGAAGGAGCTGTCTGATTTCAATATCTGTCTTGGGATAGAAGAGGTCAGAGAGTGCGAAGAGGAAACCTGCACTGTTGGGAATCCTAGCTCAGTGCAAATGGCTGTTTTGTGTGAGCCTTCCTCACGACCTGACTCTGCCCCCTCCTTGATTCTGACAAAACTTGCTGCTTGCACAGCTCCTTCTTCCGTGACCTTGACCTCTGCAAAGATCTGTGCGGAATGAAAAGGAAGAGCGATCATGCTGATTCTTGCCAAAGCTGGATGTGTGCTTGCTTGCGTAAGAAAAAGTGTTGAATAACGTGTGCCACCTGGAAAAGAGCAGATAGTTTTTTTCTCCCTCTCTAAGTATGTGCTTGTGAACACAAATAACATATATTATGGTAATAATACATCACCCAGAAAGCAACACTTCAGTGCTTCTCTGTATCTCCTAGGATGTGAATTAAAGCGAAGCAACAAAGATTGGGGGGAGCATCCTGTGGGAGGAAAATACAGTGCTTTCTGCCTTTTTCACTGAAGGATTGAGATTTACATTTGAAAACATTCGGTTCATCAGCTTTTGTGTCTTCATTTTGCCATTGAAAAAAGTAGGTGAAATGGGATAGGTTGGCTGTGAAAAAGCAGAACTACATCAAGGGAGCACAGCCAGCATTTGTTTCTGGTTTGTTAAAACACGCCGTGCAGATGCCTGCGCAAGAATGCCAAAAGACTCAACTCCCAGCAAAGTTTAAGATTTGTAAGCTTTCTGACAATCCCTAGCACTGATTTGATACTACCTTAAGGGGGAAACCCCACTTTAATGAAGCACTGGTACTGTTTCCTGTAGCACTTTGTAACTTCTGTAAAAGCCTTTTCAGTCTGAAGGCCTGACCTATCCTGAACCTGCCGAGCTGGTGGGACCTAATGAGAATTGATGCGCGTGGGATCTTTGAACGTGGGAGCGATCAGACAAGCACGGGTAGGGAGTATGGGGCTGAGATTTGATCTTCGCAAGGATACAGGGGTTTTGTGTTTCTTGGAGATTAGGTCGTGAAACCGCCATTAACGCTAATGAGAATTTGTGTGGCTTAATCTTCATAAACAGCATTAACATGCACCCCGCAATACTTAATGTGTAACGTATATGAAAACTGTCTTCAGCTAGCACATTTGAATGAGGCAAGATGGGGTTTTGGAGGTCATTATTACCACACATTAAAGTAGAATTTATGTTGCACAACTCAAACCTCTCAAACAGATGGAGCTGGAATTGCTCCCAGCATCTGGTCAGAACACCAGAGCTTCCTCAGGAAGGGGGAGAAGCCCTGTAAGAATTCAAACCAGCCCTCCAGGCCTTTCAAGTAAACCCTAACCATGGGAAAGGAGGAAGCTGTGGCACAAAAAAGCTTTCTTTGCTACCTGGCACATCTAATTTTGTCTTTGCTGGGGAATTTACAGTGGGTGGGATGGTCTTCTGGACACTTGCTGATGGGGTGAAGGTTTGCAGGGAAGCTGGTGTGCTGCCTATTCCTGAGGGAAGGGGAGCCCTCTGGCCTTCTGTTGGCATCTCCTGCCTGCCAGAGCAGCAGTGCCGAAATGGAAGGAGTTGCAAGGCTGGAATAGCAGAAAAGGAGCGTCTTGGGCTGAGTGAATGGAGAGGCGGAAAAGGAGTGTTTCAGCTGTAAATCCAGACCAGTGTCATTCCTTGCCTGACCCCAGAGGAAGAGGGCTTTGAGGCAAGGCTCTTGCACAGGCGTTCTCCGGGCTTTCCTCCCTGGCTTGAAAGACAGGCTGTGTACCATAAGGGATGTGCAAACTGCTGCTAACCAGTGCAGTTGTGAGTCTGTGGCACGGGTTGATACCAAAGGGTCAGGCTGACTTTGCTTCTGACAAAGGATGGCAAGTCCCCTTTCTGTGCACACTCTTCCTTCTATTTTGTCTCTCTCTTGACACCTATGAATAGCTTTCATGTGGTAAATGCTCCGTGTGAAAATAAAAACACTGAGAGAGTTATGCCTGTGGTATTTTGTAACTTAGAGGTGAAATTATCCTAGGCTTTCCTACACATGGTTTAAAATCTTGCTCTTTATGTTTTGATGCTGCTCGTTTTAACAGTATTACGTACATAGAATCACAGGATGTTTTGGGTTGGAAGGGACCTTCAAGATCAGCCAGTTTCAGTCTCCTGCCACAGGCAGGGACACCTTCCATTAGACCAGGTTGCTCCAAGCCCCATCCAACCTGGCCTTGAACACTGCCAGGGATGGGGCAGCCACAGCTTCTCTGGGCACCCTGTGCCAGCGCCTCAGCACCCTCACAGGGAAGAACTTCTTCCTAGTGTCCAATCTAAATCTCCCCTCTGGCAGCTTAAAGCCATTCCCCCTTCTTGTAGACAGGATCCTCACGAGCAAGGGCCGCAAACATTACCTACTAAACCAGGAATTTCTGGTAGTCTGTAAACCACACCATTTAGCTAGGAATAGTCCTGCTACTCATAATTAGCACTGTATTCGAAGCCCGTGCTGCTTGCATATTGTGTAAAGAATTTAAGAGAAATGAATTTCATCTGTGAGGCTTTCTTTGTAAGTAAAGGGTAAACCAAAAGGAATTTCCTGGGATTGTTGCATGTATTAGATCTGAAGAGCATTTGGGGCAGTGGTATGCTTAAAATACTGTGAAAAGTGAACCTTAGGCACAAAAATTGAGGTAATTAGGATTTCTTTGTACTGAGAAATTATTGCATATGGACCAAAGCAAGGAATTTGCCTGGATATCTGCCACTGCCTCCTACCTCACTCTTCATAGGAAGCATTTTCTTCCAAACATAGCAGAATGGGAACCTCATAGTTTAACAGAGCTCGTGGTTTAGATGCCTTTGCAGTCACCATGAAGACGGGGAAAAAATGTTTAACATTCTTGGGTTTTGACCAAGATCCTTTGCGTAATTCAGGGGCTGCTACGTACAGAAAACATGAAACAGAGGGGTTTTTAAAAATTAAAATCGTCAGCTGCCAAAGGCTGTGCTGCAGTTGAGTCAGGAAGGACACTCCTTGTATGAGGGTGAAGGGCTGGGGAAGAAACTTGTGGATTAACGCGGATTTCATTTGTGAATTACTGTTCTTACTGTGAAGGAAGTCTCTCAAACAAGTAGAAGAGGAACCTGAGCTGAGGCTGTACTGCTCTTTTATCTAGTTGCAGGACTTAGTGTGACAGCAGAAATAATGGCTCTTTTTGTTGACGTGGCTTGTTGGTCTTCCCACTAGCGCAATTTCAGTGCCATGCGAGGAGCTGTGTGTACTAGTAGCCTCGGGCTCTTGTTAATTCTGAACTTTGGTGTACTATAAAATACATTTCCATGGCTTATAATTAGGGGAAGCCCTTCCCCCTCAATAATTAAATGTCATCTGCTTTTCATCAGCATCGTGGCTCAGTTAACCCCAGAGCCATCATTCTCCACAGGCTCTCCATTGCCTCCGAGGATGCTTGAACGTGACTTGCTGCAGCTCAGCATTGCCCAAGAAGATTAACGGAAATTAGGAATCCTGAGTTGTCCGGTTTTGCAGTCAAGATGTGGAAGGTGCCATCTGCAGAGCAGCTGCTGCTTCTCTGGCCTCCATTTATATATCTCATACTGCATAATGGCCAACGTTTTTCTCCTTGCTGCAGCATTTGACCTTCTGGGGCCATCATTTTCCGCTGGTATTCCTCTGGGCTTTCCCCATTATCTCTTCTTTAACAAGCCTCAGTTTAGGACATGCTTTTAGGTCCTTTTGCAGCATTCTGTCACCTTGATCTTGTTTTGCACAATCTGGGTGATTGTGGGCTCTTGACAAGACAAGGCTCACCAGCATCCTTCTACCCCCAGGGTCCTGCTCTCCTGCTCCTCTTCTCTCACCTTTGTCCCCAGGAGCTTGTTATTCCTAAACCTCCCCATGGATTATGAGAGGAGATCTGCCTGATGTTTCTTTTGAGACATGTTCTAAGGAGAGAGAAGTAAGAAGTAGTTGGATGAATTTATCTTGGAAGTGCAAGTGGTCAGTGGTCTTGTTTTCAGGCTGTCTCACAAGTTAGTTCATCGAAACTCCTGCAGTTTTTGTGTGGCCCCAGAGGTTTTGCCCTAACTGGCTTTCTTCCCTTAATCAAATGAAAAAAAGCCCCAAACCAACTCGTTTGGACAGAATTGCAGTGCAACATCTGTCTGAAAAGCAGTGTGTGTGAATATTATGGTTATGAAATGGTTGCTCCGAAACAGAAAACAAACACAAAATGTAACAAAACGCCCTAGTTTCTACAGTTTTGCTCCATAAGTATAGTGTATTTTAGGGAAGAGGAGAAGGGAGTAAATCCAGAGGGAAAGAACTGAAGCTTGAAAGTAACCCACTTCTTCAGTTGAAGAGTTTTTCCCATTACTGTTGCCTAGCTGGAAATAGCTTTGGGGATTATGTTACGTTATCTACACCAGGTTAATACAAACTACTTCTTCTTAACCAGGTATTTCTTTTCTGTGGAAATGGAGTTTATCTCACTGCTTTTTTTGCAGCATGCTGCCATTTTACACAGGGAGTATTTGACTGGAATTTAATGAGGGATGCATTTGGCTTTCTTCCCTTCAGATATGAATGTGGGTATGTCCATTCCCCCCCATCCATCTTTGATTTTTCTCTTGGTGATGGGGAATTACTTAAATGACTTAAACTTTTATTGTACCCTGGAAAGATTCTCATTCAGAGCTCAATCCCAAGACTGCTGAGATGGGAGAGTGCCATATGTGGAGCACTAGAGCCAGATAAAAGCTTAACATTTTGGATTCTCCTATATTTGCTGAAGAGTTGGCACAGTTTTCGCCACAGTAAAAGACCTGTTCCAGCCGCAGAGCCCTCTGTCAGTGCTGATCTGTTGCATGGGAAATAAGTACATAGACAGGGAGTTTTGCCTTCTGTTTCCTATGGTGTTTTGCATTCATGGGTTATGGATATTTTTTGCTGGCTTTGAGGTGTAAAAAAAAAATGCATTTTTACTTTGGATCAGGAGAAAAATATACATCCTGTCATTTTAAATGCACTGGGGAAATTACATTAAAGCAACATTTCCATGCAGGGAAAAAAAATCCATCAGGTTGTTGATGGATTCTTCAAATGTGCTGAATACTTTAGGTGCTGCTGCTGACTTCAGTAGCATTCCAGTGCTGTGCAGGTTTGGCAATTAATCCCGTTTTACTTTACATTTAGCGCTGGTTTTAAGGGGTTTTGGCTCATTTGCATAATTTTAGCAAATGGCTGTGTTCTGCTGCGAGGCCGGGGAGAGGTGGCCTCTTGTGTTGGGATGCGCATTGTTGAGCTGAAGCTCATTCCAGCAGCTGCTTTGGGATGCTCCTGCCATGGGAGCAGCGCAGGCTGTGTGGTTCCATACAGGGAGCCCATGAAAGGTGTGGGGCAGTGCTGGGGCAGAGGGTCCTGCTGGTGAGGGGCTGGGAAACACACAGTAACTTGCTGTGATTCAATGTGAAAAGCCCAAGCGGTGCATCTCATTAGGGCAGGCTGACAGGAAACCTCCTTTTGTTCAGCCCTGGGATAGAGCATAGCACTGGTTTGCTGGCTTTGTCTCTCCACCGAGGTTTCTGGAGGGGTCATGCTGTTTCGACCATTAAGTGCAAGAGCCTTATGGCTTCTTTCCCCAAGGGATGCGCAGAGGAGGTTTGGGTGCTTTCAGCACTAGAGAGGCTGTGTCTTTTGGGATGAAGAAACAATGTTTGGAAAGGTCTATTTTGTGCTGTGAGCTGCTGGACAAGGGCAGGACAAGCACTGGGGCCAAGCCCCACTGGAAGCTTCCTTGATCCCAGCTGATGGTGATCCCTGTTCAGCTGCCATCACCCCGGAGGGATGAGCTCCTAGGATGCCGCCAGCAGTGTAGCAGGACAAAAGCCACCATGTCTGTCTCATCCCCCAGGCTGTAGCAAAGCAGGATTAACCCCCCCTGTGAAAACTGAAGGTCCTCCCACCTGCAGCCTTCTCTTTAATCTTGGTATTTTAAATCCACCTTTTGCTCAGTGTTTTCGTGCTGAGACCTTTTGATAGGAAGGCAAGAGAATAAAAATATCTTCGTGTGCAGGTTGTGTTTGCGAAATCAAACACTTCCTCTCCCACTCTCTCTTAACCAAACAGATCCCTCCCACGGGAAAACTGGCAAATCTCAGAGCTGATCCCAACCCTGTTAAAAGTGTCAGACCGAAATAAAGGCTCCCAAAGCAAGTGATGGAGTGAAGAAGGGAAGTGGGGAGCAAGAAAACCCTTGAGTTCTATATGGAGCTCTGCTTGCATAGAGGGCAATAGATGGCAGCTTTCACTGGAGACCCAGTTTCTTGCCCCTGTTTGGACCTTGAGTGTTTGTGTGATTGATCAAGTGTTGGTATTAAACACTGAACCCAATGCCATGGAAAACCACAGATAATGAAGAATTAAGTGGGGCATGGGTTTTGTTCTTGTTGTATCTGCTATTGTAGGAGAAACAAGTCAAAGAGAAGGGAAGTACTACTTCTTATGAGCTAAGTCCAGCCAGCCAGTTGCTGTCAAGGTCACAGTATTTCTAAGTGGGCATTGTCAGTGAATTATCCTGAAGCTGTTATTTTCAGGCATGGAAGTCATGAGACCCTTCGATCAACAAGGAAAATGGAGACAATTCTTCAAAGCAAATGTGAAATATGAGGTCATTGATACTGTGTTACTTTGTTCCCAAGGTTTCATATTTGGGATGGAGGGGACATCAAATCAAAGGAGGAGGGGGGAGGAAAGAGCAGTGCCAGCAGAAGTGAGTCAGAAATTAGGCATGATTGCTTGTAGTTTGGGCTTTCCACATAAGCAATTGATGACCTCTGTTCTGCAGGGAGAACAAGTCAGTTCTGGAGCTATCTCATGATGGTTACTCATGTTTTCCAGCAGCAGAGGAAAATTTTCCCAGTCTGCTCCCTGTGACTGTGTGGAGCAGTTTTCCATCCTGGAAAGCTTGAAATCAGTGTGGAGAATGTGTATATATGGAGGGAGGAGGTAGGAAGGTGGATAGGGGAATTGGCTGCTCCATCCTTTGGAGGTGCATTGGCACCTGAGAGGACCATGCTTGCTTCTGACCAAAGGGCTAGAAGGAAAGCACATGTTTACAAAATGTTGTCCAAATGCAGAACAGATACTGGAGATTTAATCTAACAGGGGTCAGAAAGCTCAAATACGTTTCAGATGGGAGCAAATTGTGAAACTTAACTGTTACTATTGGGCAGCTGTCAAAAAAACCCAATCCCAACCCTCCCTGGACCTTCAAAACCTAAACCAGCTTCTGAGTGTTTTGAAGTGTGTAAGTGTGGGACCTGGTTTGCGCCAGAAGAGATCTTCTGGTCTCTGACCAGTGGTCAAAGGAGGTGATTCTCTGCTCTCATGAGACCGCACCTGCAGTGCTGCGTTCAGCTCTGGGACCCCGAAGAAGAAGGTTGTGGACCTGCTGGAGTGTGTCCAGAGGAGGCCACGAAGATGATGGCGGGGCTGGAGCATCTCTGCTCTGGAGCCAGGCTGAGAGAGCTGGGCTTGTTCAGCCTGGAGAAGAGAAGGCTCCTTAAGGGGAGACCTTAGAGCAGCTCCAGTGCCTAAAGGGGGATGACAAGGAATCTGAAGAGGGACTTTTTACAAGGCTTTAAAATGAAAGAGGGGAGATTTAGATTAGAGATTAGAAAGAAGTTCTTTACGATGGGGGTGGTGAGGAGCTGGCACAGGGTGCCCAGAGAAGCTGTGGCTACCCCTTCCCTGACAGTGTTCAAGGCCAGGTTGGACGGGGCTTGGAACAGCCTGGTCTAGTGGAAGGTGCCCCTGCCCATGGCAGGGGGTTGGAACTGGATGATCTTGAAGGTCCCTTCCAACCCAAACCAATCTTTGTTTCTCTGTCATGCTGCTGGCACAGGCTTGCACTTTGTGTAGGTGCTTCTGTTTATTTTTCCTGTATGTACTTCTGTCATGTAGCATATTTCTAGACAGCTTCTTTCTCTCTCCGAGCCCTGCACAGAAACATTTAATTGAAAATGAATGTAGAAACATCTGATGTTCAGTGGTGTTCGCATTTTGGATTCAGCTCGTCTGCTGAGCTCTGCGTTACGCCAGTGGAAGAATGCTGGCTGTGTTTCATCACATCTGACTGTTGACTAAGTTAGATGCATTTTTAGCTGTTGCCAGATGTACAAGATACAGTAAAATGAGCATTTCCTGTAGCAGATTAGGACTTTTTGGCTCTGTGACAATGTTGGCAAAAACTACTTGTTTGTACTGGGGATTTGGCCAGATTGTGCTGGTCAAGACAGACAATAAACTGAATTAGCAGAGGAGATCTCCCAAGCCTGCCTGAATTTTTCTTGCTCTTCTAATTAGTTAAGTTTGGGACCTGCAGGCTTCTATTGTCATTGTTGTCTGTGATATTGGTTCTAGATACACCCACAGTTAAGCAAAGCCGAATGCCTTCCAGCGTTTCTTAGCCAGGCTGAACCAGGGAAGATAAGCCTCTCTGGAAGTGGGGGATGCTGGATGAAATGACTGAACAAGCCTGTTTCCTTGGCCAAATCCCAGAGCTGTTACGAACTGAGATGCTGTGGAGTAAGGAGACTTTGGCAGAGGGTCTGTTTCATCACCTGAAGGCTTGCTGGCTTGCAGATAGACTGCCCATGGGTACTGGCAGGCAGGAGATCTGTGACTGATCCTAAGCTGCTGAAGGCTGGGGTGCTTACTGGACTGTATTTTAGGGTCATAGTATAATTCTTCATGGTGCTCACTGATTCCCAGGCCTTGGAACTATGCATGCATCTGAACTGCAGGATATCTTGCTGCTGTTGTGCATTAGCAGACTTGGGGTTTTGCAGGGTGTTGGGATTTGCCTTTCTGCATCCCTGCAATTGCTTACCAGAAAGATGCTGCATGTCCTAAGCAGCAGAGGAGTGGCTGTGGTGGATACGAGAAGTAAACTGGGAAAATTGCCATGTTAACATGATGGGAAGAGTAAGCAAGGATCACACGGCCAGCAGATGAGCTGGGTTAAGGGAACTCTTGTCCTGTAGCTGACTTGGAATTTACTGCTTAAAAAGCTTGTAAGTGCTGTTAGGGCAGGCAAACCAACAAACAAAAAAAGCTTCTCTTACACAAGCCCTGGATATGGTTGAGTATCTGTATCAGTGAGGCCTTAGAAACCTGAGAGGAGCAGTGACACTGTAAATACCTGACCTTTGCTGAGCTTTAAAGGGCAGGGTTATCTGCCATCGGGGAAAAAATGCCTGCTGATGGAGCCACCCAGCTGTGAGAGCTGGAGCAAAGGGATTTCTTCTGAGCTGGTGCAACATTTAGGACATGAAAAAATGTTCCTATCTGGAATGGTTCTAATAAATCCCACCCATTCTGTTGGATGCAGCAAGTTCTGTCTGAGGATAAGTAAGGCCCCAAAAGTGCCATGCTCCTGGCCTGGCCAGAGGAAGAGGATGGGTCACAGCCAGACCGGGATAATCTCACCTGAGTTTGGGTATCCAGGAGTGAAGCATCCAGGTTAATATCCACAAATCTACTACAGTCAGTGCAGAACAGTGGTCTTTGGGTGAATAATTTAATCTATGATACCTTTTTTGAGATAGAGCAGCCCTAGTGCTGTGCTGGACCTGTGAGATCTCAGACACTGGGAGACTCATCCAGGGATGAAAGATTTTTCTGCTGGGACAGCGAATACGCATATGTATGTATGTTAAAGAAAAGCAAGGATCCAGCCCATGGTGGTCCTGCCTACCCAATGCATCAGTTGCTGAAAGATGGAGCTGCTCTAGGCACAAAGTTGTGAGCTTCATAATATGACAGGAGAGATGCTGAATCACCCTTTCCCTCTGCCAACACTGTCATGCAGTATAGCAGTTCCAGAAAGCTGGAATTCAGGGACTGGCAGTTACAGCTGTCCCTCCTCATGTCATCTTTGGTGTCATTGCTGTTGAAGGTAGACTACCCTGTGCTAGAGCCACCTGAGCCAGGAGGTTGTGAAGGAAGTTGTCTGCCTTACACTGATTATCTTGTCCTAAGACAAAGGGGCTGCAAAGTAGGTGCTGCCTGTGAAGAGTCAGCAGCACTCTGCAGGGAGCTGAGAGCTTGGGAACCCTGGGGAGAAAACAGTGCTCGTAAAGTATGAGGCATATAAGCTGTGCGCTGTTAGAGATGCATGGGTCCCTGCAGGGAGGAGTAAACAGGGCAAAGGGAAGGTTTGGGACAAGTCCTAGCATTGCTTTATCTGTCTCCTTCAGAAATGCAGACTGGTCTAAAGAAGGTAGTCCCTTTGGGAGTACCTTGAAAAAACCAAATTTACAGTTATCTACAATTACCAGATCCCTTGGCTGTTCAAAGCAAAGCGTAAGATTTGCAATAGGAAACTAACCCTGTTACTGAGAAAGTTATATTGTGTAGGTGGGGGCAGGGTATCTCTATCACATTTGGTGACCTGTATTAACGCAATGTAAAAGACACTTAAAATTCATCCAGCTGGGGATTTAATCGATATCTCACTAAAAGCCCCAAACCCTTAGGGCCAGTCTAGATTCCGTTTACCCCTGTAAATAATCCCATGCAAATCAATTTACTTTCATGAGTAGACTAAACAGGATTTGTCTGTAATTAGCATGAAGTGGAACAGATTGCAGGCATGCTTATCTTCTAATATGGAGGTGCAGCCAGCGGAGGTTGGACACTGTGCTGCTTCATCGGCAGAGCAGGGACGGCAGGGCTGGTGGCTGCCGGGAAGCTTTGGCCAAGCAGAGGACCTTGGCCCCTTGTCATCATTCTCCAGTAAATATTGTGAAAGCAAGCTAACCTCAAAGTAAGTTTGCCAGATCAAACCAATGCAAGATGAAACCTCATGTGGGTTTAAAGTCCTTCCGTTTTATTCTTCCCTTCTTCCCTGTCACAGCACTGAATTCGGAGATTAGTGCCGTCTTCAGTTGTTCTTAGTTATGTTGCCAGTGGTACTTCTGACTCAAACTGTAAAGCACATTTCATCTTTAATTTATTAGTTCTAATGCATTATTATTTAATATTTGATCTCCCAATTGGCTTTAAGGAGCTTCTTTCTAATACTTGAATCCCCCATCTGGGAACAGTTTACTTACCGGATTATTCTTCATTTATGTTTCTTATGTTGTCAAGATGAGGACAGCTTCATTTCATGGTTTGTGACAACAGGCTCTCTTTCAAAGTTTTCTTTAGATGAGGCTGTTCTCTTGCCTGTTGGGTGACTGTTAAGCAAGGATGGCCCCACACATGCATCATCGCACTAAGTGGGTTATATTTTAACATGCTAGTGTGCGTCAGCTTCAGATGATGCTCCAGATGTGTTCGGATGAACCTCTGTGCCTGCAGTAAGACTCGTTTGTGTCCGTAGGATCTGAGAAGACACGTTGGCACCTTGTGGCCGTAGCTCATGTGTGAATGCTGTCTTCATCCTTAAGTTGGCTTCCTAATGTTGCATTTGAAGTATATTTGCTTATACTGACTCAAAATGAACGTTTCATTTTCCTTTGTAGGTTAGATTGGTTCTTCTGGGTCGTTAAGCATCTCTTGGTTTCATGCTTGCTTTGGCAGGGATGATAACTCCCACGTACAGGGAGGAATTTCCCTCTCATATGGTACAGGTTGAAGGTGTGTTGTGATCCTTTACACTGAAGGTAATAAAATGCTTTATTAATTTTTATCTTTTTATATTTATAATGCTTTAATCAAGCCTCTTACTTGATGGATTCCAGCGCCTACTCCAGTAAGGCCACTGTTTGCAAAAAGTAAATCCTGTGTCTCTGAAGATACCTTCTTCTTGTCCATATGGCTTTAGCCTGCCTAAACCAAGTTACATGATAGGAAAATAAGAGTGATGTCAGTAGAATAACATTAAATTTACAATGCAAAACTAACAGGAAAAGTTGACCTTTATAAAAGTTAGTTTTTGCTAGCAGATGCACAGGGTGCAGTGGATAATGGTAGCATTTTTGTGGTACTTTTCACTTCCAGTATTTGGTGAAAACTCTAGTTTTAATACTAAAGCTTGGGACATAGAAAGGCTTGGACTTTCTCTTACCAGTAATGAAATTAGTAGCATAATAACATTGAATTTAGCAGGAGTTAACTTTGTTTAGGGATGAATAAACCTGTTTTTTCATTTCTGATTTGGAGCTGATGGCTCTAAAGCTGGGGTTTTAAACAAACAAATAAACAAAAATGGAATGGCAATATAATGAGATCTATTTACACAGGATATGTTAACTGAGCTGGTTGAAGAAAATAAAATTGGATATGTTTGATATATTGAGATAAATAAATAAAACCAAATATATTTGATAAGTTGAGCTGGTATTTGCATTTACTGCATGCATGTCAATAGGGGTCTGGCAGTCGGTAACCTGCCCAGGGCAGGGTTCCCTGCGGAGCGCAAGTCCATCTTGTGCTAACCGATGAAATAAGCTCTTGATAACCTCTGGTGCAGAAAGAAAAAGCTCTAATTGATTTGATGTGATAGCGAGCATTTTGGGGAAGATCTGCCACTGTGGCAGGAAATGACCCAGCACTTAATATCCGGGTTTGACCTTGGGATTGGTTGTTGGGTTTTCAGTTTTAGTAGTAATGAACACTTGAAATTCACAGCTAAGCCTGCAAACAGCAGAAAGGAAATTACAGGCAGGTCTCAAACCCGCATGCAGAAATGGGCAAACCAGAAATGTTTCGTGCCTGGTACTGGATGATGTAAATATTTTATTTCACTTCAAGGAATAACCTTCGAAGTGAGAAGTGACAGCTCGCTGGAGCATGGAACTGAAAGGCTTCTCCTTACAGTAGCATTTTAGGGATTTGTTAATATTTTTTTAAAGTTGGGTCCCTTCATATTTGTTGGTTATGTTTGTAGGCTCCCGAATACCTGTATGTCTGTATCGTGTGGGGAGTGCCTGCCAGCAGTGCAGCCTTCGGCTCTTTCCCATGGTTAGGAAGCTCCCAGGCAACAGAATGAGCATTGTATTGGCTGTGCCCTTCCCTCCCAAAACACCAAAGCGCCCAGGGGAACCTTTTCCAGCATGTGGCTGGGAGCCACCTCCTGCTTCCATTATGCCCTGAGACACTCGGCCTGACAAAGGCAATGTGAAGAGAAGTCTGGCGCTGCAGTGGAGCTGTCTGATGTGAATGCAGGACTGTATCCTCCAGGGAAGGGGATGTGCAGGGATCCCAGCAGCGGGCAGGTGATGCCCCCAACATCCCCTGGGAGCAGGGCAGCCTGCACTGTGTGAAGGGTGTCTCCGGTGTCCTTTGCCTGGCTGTTCCCAAAGGGAGCAAGGAGCGGGTATGGCAGAGCGATGGGAAGCGACACTATGTGTGTGTGTCTTAAGACAGGGCAGAGAAGGGAAGGCAGTATTTATTTCCCAGCCATCAGGTGGGAAAAGCAGCCCCCTGGGTAAGACTGGACAGTCCAGAGGATTGCTTTTACCGCATGCATGGTTCTCACTGGGTTTACCTCTGGCTGATGTCCCTGTTCATTGAGCGTTGCCATTTGGGAAGCGCCAGGGTGTTACCTGTACCCACAGAGATAGTCTGCTCATCTCCTTGCCTGCCTCCCTGCCTGCATCCCAGCCACAGGAGCACAGGGGCCATCAGCCAAGTCAGCAGCCATGCTGAGCGCCTCCCTTGCCTTAGGAATTAGCAATCCATGCTTTTATTCCAATTATGAGTCTGTCTTCACTGCCATTCAAACCCCAGGGCTGTTGCACTCATCAGTGGCTGACTGAAGGCCTGCTGTAACATCTGATCTGCAGATCAAGAAATCGTGCTTGTCCTGGTGCATATTTAGGCATATCTGTCAGGTCTAGATTAATTTTATAATTGTTACTTCAAAATTATTATTGTTAAAATACGTCAGAATTGTTATTCAGAACTGCTTCTTCTAATTGTATTGACAGAGTTGTAAACTTCATTAAGAAAGCTGCAAAAGCGTAGCCAAGGCTGACGCTGCTTGTGCTAACAAAAGGAATAGATTTATTTACCAGTGTATCTGTTTGTGTTTTCAGTGCTTGCCAAATTTGTCGTGGTTTGGCCAAATCCAAAACTGAAGAGCAGATGAGAAAGTCTTCACTTCACTGTTCCCTCTTGCTGTGTTTCTCTAGCACATGGATATGAACACCACAGTTTGCTGTTGCAGCTGGTGACCAAGAGTCAGCTTGTGTGAGAGCAAGAGGCTGAAGGGGATGGGGCTCAGGGAACCAGCACCCTGGATCCATCAGCATCCATCAGCAGGGGACCACGTATTGCTGCGCAAGCGGGGCTTGGTGTGTGGTGACTCAGTCCGTAAGGGATTTTCCAATCCAGGTTTGCAAACCGTTGGAACGGGGCTTAAGAATGGAATTTCTAAGCAGCCCCAGCACTGTATGAGCGACGGCGCTGTTATAATAAGAAACTAGCAGACAACTGCTCCTTCTGCTGTTGTGCACCTCTCTGCATGGGGCTGCCCTCGCAGCAGGACCATGTGTCTGTGCAGGCTATAATGAGACAGAGCTCTGGCTGGTTTTGTTTATGAGTGAAGGGCAGGGCTTGGAAAAAAGTCCACTTGCTAGCGGTGAGGAAAGCTGCGTTGTTTGACCAGAGAGGGAGATTAAGGCATAAATTCACCCTGGGTTTTTTTCTGTTTTAAGTTTTAATTAAAAAGAGGAAGGTCTGGCCTTTCTGTGCCAAGACAGCCTTCCAAATTAATTTAAAAGGCATTAGTGAGTTCTGCTGAGGTCTTCATGTAGGTGACTCTTCTGTCACCACTGCCTCTCATTCCTTTCCCAAGAAGCAAGAAAACTAAACTGATAAAACTCTGCCATCTGATGCAGCTTTAAAACCTAGAATTGAACAAGACATTTATTGGGCAGACACAAAAGAAATGTTTAAACAAGAAGACAAACAGCAATTTGGAATGTGTGTAGGAGCTGTGTGAAGGGCTGAGGAATGGAGGGTTGCAGCTCAAGCTGGGTTTCCACAGTGGTCACCCAGAAGTTGCTCTTTAGAAGTGGAAGAGCAGCGATGCAGTTCTGGCCTTGATTTACATCTCATTTTTGAAAAGCTAATCTAGCTGAAGTGAATAAAGCAATTTCCATGCCATGGGAGTAGCTCCCACATCTCTCTTTCTTCCCAGCAGCTGGATAAAGAGTCATTTTACAGAGACCTTTTCCCTAATAAATAGCAAAGCAATCTCATAAGGAAAGTAATGTGCTTTTTAGGCTCAGTAACCATATTGAATTAAATGTTATGCACAATGTAATTACATTTGCCTGTCAGTTGTATTAATGTGAATTTCCTTGATTAATTTTTCAAGTTAGTTGGTATTAAGTAGGTAGGAAGTTTAAGATCCCCTTAGACCTCCTTTGTCAGCCTGGCTCAGTTAGCGGAAGGAGGGTGAAGCTCAGTGCAATCAATGCTATTTCATTAATACCACCAGTGTAATAAGCACCTTGAATCTTGGTCTTTCCAGTCATCTGCAGTCGCACCACACAGCACAATATGAGCTGCAAGGAGTGGTCCCATCAGGTGTGGGGCACAGCACTTAAAAGCCATGTGAGTACCCAAATCCATGTGTGTTGTACAGTTGATCTGGCAGGGGTGAGTCGGGGGGGCACAGCTGTGGCCACTCTGCCTGTGCCATGTTCAGAGCAGCGCAGTGCGTGCACAGGTTCAGTCATCTCCCTGGAATTATATAGAGTATGTGATTGGCAAGGATATGGAGCTGCACTTTGAGAGCAGGGGTACCAGAAGACATGGTGAGGTATACACTCCCTAGCTTAAAGCTGATCCCTCCCAGTTATCATCCTAAATGTCAGCCTACTGTCTTTACCAGAAGCTTTCAGTTCAGTTGCTGTGCTCAGTTTACCTTTTGAAGAACTGAATTCTGGACTTGACCACATGGAGAGGATTTGTTCCTCAGACCTGGGTAGTCAGGTACCCAGAGATCTCACAATGTGCAGCGCAGAGCGTCTTGAAGCCAGTGGATGTTGGTATCTGAGTCTGACCTTCTCTGAAATAATAAAGTACTCCGAGCTACTTTGGAGAGGAAGCTGGAGTCATTTGCACAATGGGGGTCTGTGCATTACAGCTGTGCTTCTTTTTGCTCGGTGTCTGCAAACTTTATATTAAGTCTCTGTTCCGATTCATCTCTCAAACATCTGTGTTAACTCATAGGGCTTGGGAGTCCTGATGTAAGTGTGAAGTAGGAATGAACTGAAACAAGCTCCCTTAAATAGGGACCCTTCTTCTTATGTAAATCACTCTAGATTATAGTGGTCCAAATAAACAATCATTTGGATGCACACATCCTGCAGCACTCTGTTTCTATTACACAGCTCTTGGGAGATGAAAAAAAGCCTGTTTAGTGTCTACTCAGAAGGAAGAAATGGGAGCAAGGCTGTGGAAAAAGTTTTCGGGATTGGGAGTCTGCTTCATGTTACAGTGGCTTGCCAAATTTGGTACAAAAACTCTACAGTTTCAGTGTCCTTACACAAATGATGAGCAGTTAATGACTGCAAAGCCATGGGATGTGCTGTTCTTACATTTGCAATTCATTGTAGCTTTTGCTCTTTAATCCTGTTCTTAGAGAGCAGTATTTTAAAGCAGTTTGGAAAAGTCCTCTGTCCTGGGTTCAGCAGTAGCAGTCCTTTTTCTCCTTCTTAGTAGCTGGTGCAGCACTGTGGTTTTGACTTTCGGCTTGGGAACAGCACTGATAACACCAATGTTTTCAATTGCTGCTCAGTAATGTTTACTCTGACCAAGGGCTTTCTGAGCCTCATGCTCTGCCAGGGAGGAGGG
>JANRGW010037927.1:0-14081 GCA_024733675.1 Psilopsiagon aymara
ATGCAAAAAATCAGTCTCACAACTTTAAAAACTTTCCTCCTGTTCTGAAATTCTCACGTACAGAATCACATTGCTTTGAAATGTAGTCTATTACAACTTCTTTTCTTATGTGAAGCTACATTTTTTTTAATGTGATATTTTGGTGGACTCATTCTCTCTTGTTGCTAGTTCACAGAATCGTAGAATCAACTAGGTTGGAGAAGACCTTTAAGATTAAGTCCAACCTTTACCCCAGGACTCCCAAATCTACCACAAACCATGTCACTAAGGGCCTTATTTACATGGTTTCTGAACCATGGCTTCCCACAGGTGATGATTCCACCACTTCTCTGGGAAGCCTGTTTCAATGCTTGACAACCCTTTCACTGAAGTTTTTTCTAACATCCAGTCTAAGCTTACCCTGAACATCTTGAGGCCTCTTATCCTCTTGTCTTATCACTTATTACCTGGGAAAGAGACCAGCCACCTCTTCATCTTCCTTTCAGGCAATTGTAGAGAGAGATACGGTCCTCCCTGAACCTTCTCTCTTCCAGTCTAAAGTTCCAAAGTTCCCTCAGTTGTTCCTCACAAGATCCTTCACCATCTCTGTTGCCCTTCTCTGGACTGGCTCCAGCACCTCAGTATCTCTCATCTCTGATTGCTTCTGGCACCAGAGCCACATGGCTTCATGAGGGCCCAAAACTGAACACAGTATTTGAGGTGCAGCCTCAGGAGTGCTGAGTATAGAAAGATGATCACTTCCTTATTCCTGCTGAACTATTCCTAGTTCATCAAGAATAACATCTAAGACTGATTTATATTTGACTATTTCTTAGCTCAGAGGCAAGACCTTACTTTGCAATAGGATTAGAAAACCTGCAGTAAGGGCTGGGACCAGAGTCCTTAAGAAAACTTGATGTCCACAGGTCCATTCTGTAAGGGAAATTCTAGGAAGGACAAGGCAGAACCTGACAGCTGAAGTCCACATTGACTCAGTGCAACAGAAATGTCAGAGAAGAGCCAAGCATAGCAGCTCCCAGAATGGGAATATGGAGGCCAGCACTAATCTAAGAGATGCTGTCAGGAAAGACTGAATTAATGTATGCCCAAATGCCATGTGGACCTGGCATGTGGAATGCACTGAAGTCTCTGAACCCTGGATAGAAAAGATGAAAAAGCAGATGAATAGAACATATTTCTTGGTGCGCACCTATAGCAATATTTCAAAGACTAAACATACTAAATATACTCTTTGAGATTATTCAGTGAAATTATTCTGTTAAATTATTCAGGAAATATTAATTTCCACTCTGATTTATGCTACTTGTACATAGAACATAGACAGAAATCTTCTGCCTTTGCTTTAATACTTAGTATCTCATGCCATATTCACCTCCTCATATTCTACTATTTAAAATAATTTAATTATTAAAAACAATGGTAAAATTTGAAGCTGCACAGCTGTGCAGCTGCAAGTGTAAATTACACAAGATTTTTAAAAAGATGTGATGATAATCTGTCAGATTTAAGGTCTCTAGGTTTATTTCATCTAGGCAAAAGGGTTGTCCTTCAGCAATTTTAATTATGTCAATACAGGAGTAAACACCTAAGGCAGTGAAATATCAGGAAAGACATTTTGGTTGTCTGTGCAGACAGACAAAAACAAAAGAAGTTAAAAAAAAAAAAGAGAAACAGAAATTAATAACAATGCCTGAGATTTAATTTGAATTTGATTGGAATCTTCCAAACTACTTGCATTTTAAAGCTGCTGCGGTGACACAGCAAATAATTCTTAAATAAATAGATAAATAAATTGTCCTTTTGCAGAGAGTTTCTGCAATAATTTACAAATTCTATTACTAGGTATAGGTACACACGTTAAACATACATTGTATTTTGAGGCTACTGCCTTCTGCAATTAGAATTAGAACATAATCATTTTACGAATGGAAAGTTCCTGTGAATTTTCGCATAATTGATACAATCAACAAGTTAAAAATTCAGAAATAAATTTGGAAATGTTCAGGAAAGAAGGCACATAGGAAATCTGCAAGATAAGAAACATACAAGTAGAATTAATCCACATAAGGGAATTCCTGACAATTTAACAATCACCCTAAATAAATCATTTGCATCTAGAATTTTGTCATACATATACTTTATTTAATGTAAAATTGTGCCTTTATGCTCTGATTTTTAAAGCTATCCCAAAATTTAAGATAATCTAAATGTTCAGATCATGTCTGCCAAAAATAGAGCACTTTAATCTCTGCAGCATGAAGTGTGAAAATGAATGTGAAGGGTGTATATGGGCTGGGAACAGCCTCCTGTCATAGCAAAGTTAGAGTCTTTCCATGCAGAGGTTTGATTAATGAGATTTTAGAAACAATTTAAATCTGCAAACTAAGGGGAATATCTAAAAGTGGTTTGTGGAATTGATCTAACTTCAGCAAGATTACATTTAAATGTGGTGCATATTTCTTTTCTTTTTTTCTTTTTTGATATAGTAGAAATGCATACTTTTTCTACTTGAAAAATAAAATTAAGGGATGCTTCTAAATTTAGGGATTCACTGGATTTTACTGAACAAACAGACTGAGAAGGATCAAGTTCTGCAATTACTATAGCTTAAGTATATTTGCAAACTATGTTTGAAAACTCAATGTTCCTACAAATACAGCTCAAAATCCATGCTTCATCATAAAATGGAAAAGGTAAAATATAAAAATTAGTAAGGTCTCTTCACAGTGTCTCACAAAACGAAAAACTCCGGGTAATAATGTCAACTCTTCAAATGATTCAGTCTTTACAAAAAAACAAAGTTAATCATCTCTTCCCCCCCCCCCCCAGCCCCAAAGAAACTGTTCAGTGATGTTTGTATTGAAATATAGATTCCAGAAAATAAGTTGGCTCGTGGCTATGATACTAGGGGAGAAATTTCATGGTGGTAGCCAAAATCCAATCAGAACTGCACCACTGAGCCCAGATGTTGAGAGTCCAACCAGGGATGGATATTGCTGCTAATTAATTTTGGTGTGGATGAGCTGCTTTCTAAGCCTTTACACACATTGTGAAGGGCACTCCCCCTATTGTTTATATACATTAACTGTGAGAAATTATTTTTAGCATCTTCCTTTAACTTCCACATCTTCTCCCTTCCCAACCAACCCCAAAACCGAATAAATTAAAACTCTAGTTTTATTTTTACACTAGATGGGAACTTCACACTGTATGCTTCAGTCTGCTTTTATACATTTAACTATTGGTGCCAAAGTTAGTTTGGGTTATCAGCTTGTTATGTGGTCAATAAAGGGATGTCACTGCCTCCAAAAGGAAAATGCAGAGATCCAAGTTGAGCAATTAAGTTTCTTCTCACACAGGTAGGTCACTGTACAATTTGCAGCCATAGCTGTGGCCTGTCTACCAAAAAACCCCAAGCATTTAAACAATGGGGTCAAGGGGACTAGGCAATTTAAGTCAAGGGGACTAGGCAAGTCTTCTCTCCTTACTGAGCACTTAGAATCCACATCTGCTTTAAAAAATCAACCCTGAGTTGCAAACTGCTGGCAACTGGGAGACTACACTGGAAAAGTATAAGAATATGTTTTTAGTGTTTCCTAGAAATCTGTATGTATGTTGTTGGAAACAGTAACCTCAGGTATGATCTGGGACAGCTTTCCTGTGTGACCTGGTACTACTGGCATCCTCTCACTGCAGGTACGCTAAAGTTCCAGAGAAAAAAACTTTCACATGAATTCTGCTTATTACACTTTGCATTTCACACTTCCAATGTGTATCTAAGTTATCCTGAAATCCTATAGTTCTCCACAGGTCTAGAGATTTCCCCAGGCACCAATTTGAAGTAATTCCCTTAGAGCTGCTGTAATTTACTCTAAACTCACCAGGAAACATATGTGTTACAGTTTTGCCCAAATCCTCAATTATAGTCCACAATGTTTGATTATATCTTTCAGCTTTACTTGTTGGTGCTGTGGAAGGATTGTGTTCCTCCTTGTTAATGGAACAGTGATATCATGAAATGGTTTAAGATCTCATTATTTGTTGTATTTGTTTACCATCTGAATTAACCTAAAACTATTTGTGTAACCATATCTGAAAATGAAGGATGTGAGAATCATTTTTATATGCAATTTAATGAAAGGAAAAGACTTCAGGGCTCAGAAAAAAATAGAATTTTATCAGCCAGTCAAAAAAATTTGTTGAGTGTCCCTTACTTTACATTTAAAGCATAAAGCATCAGTTTAAAGCATAAAGCATCAGTGGCTTAGGGCTAAGGGAGAATTGATGGTTACAGAAACAAAAATAGTACATGAAAAAGAGGAAGCTCTTTAGTACCTTGAAGCTGGAAAAAACATGGGCTGGGTTCTGTTCTGCTTTACCTTCAAAGAATTAAATGTAAGTCCTTTCCTACAATTATGAGAGTGGAATTGAAAATGCATGTGCCACAAGTCCTGCTGTTACTTTCTGCAGCCCAGCAGAGTGCTTTGAAGAAAGCTTAGTCTGCTCCTGCCTCTGAAGTACAAAGTTCCTTGAATAGACACTTGAACAAAACACCCCCATGATTTAATACTAGTTACACTCCTTAAGAAAGCTTATAAATATCTTTCAGGGCATTTCCTCAAAAGAACTTCAGCATGTGCAGTTATGATAAGCTCTGGTCCTCTGGGATCCTGTTCTTCCCTTAACACTTTATTTTCCTTTCAGATTTTATAGGCAGCCAAGCCGATAGACAGTATCAAGTTTGGGGTATATTCCCTCTCCCTAAAAAGCTCAACTAGTTAATGAAAATGGATGTTTTTTGGACTGGCAAGATCAAAATGCTGATACTGTGGGGAGAAAGAGTGTGGCAAGTGCTGTGTAAGAGAGGTGCTCATCTTGCACCCAAACAAAAGGGAGAGAAAGCAGTGATTTTTGTTGTTGCTGGTTCCTAAAACCCTTGTAAACTGCTGCAATGCCCTAGTTCTTCAACCTTTTATAGTCTCTTTACTTGTGCATTATTAGAATGTTAAAAGGAATATTCAGAAAGACCCTTTGCAGCCCACAAGCTCATGCCTACAGGCAGCAGAGGCAGATTCCTGCAAGGGGGTAGATTCAAACCACCCAAAGTTAGTCTCTTGTTTCTGTGTCGAGCTTTCATTACTTTAGGCCATAAAGGGAATACAGCAGACCTCCTTTCCCAGGCTAATGCTAGCCTTTATGAATATCTTCCTTTGCTTGCCCAGAAAGACATAATTTTAGATCACTGTTTGGCTGTTGTGTGTTTTTATTTTGGGGGGAATTTTAATGGATGCTGATTTCATTTTGTCTCTGACTGCAATGCATGAAACACCAAAGCTCCAAAATGTAGAGATTTCTTTCATACAGCGTAAATACTTGCTTCAAACTTATGGGCTTGTCAGTCAGATTTCAGTCTGAAGAAAATATCTGCAACCAATATAGTAACCCCGAACATTAATAAAATTTATAGTGGAATCGACAGTCTTGATTCTAATGTTATAATCACATAGCTCTACATAAAAAGGTACAGCCTTCCTGTTATGTGACCTAATTAAAACCTTACTTCAAAGATGTCCTTGTCATGCTTGCCAAAATATTCAGGTAAATTAGGAGTTCCCCAAGGACAGACCTGGGAAAATGTGGACAGCAATAAAATTTCAGCTTTTGCACAGTAAGAGGACCTTGAAGGAAGTTGTGAGAACCTGATTTTCACAATGCAGTGTAGGAATTACTCTTTTTCTAAGATGGAGATCAGCTCACACCAGATGCTCTGCCTTGGTTTAACACCAGCCAACAAATAAGTCCCACGCAGCTGCTCACTGATTCTCCGTCTATGGAATGGGGAGAGAATCAGAAGAGTAAAAGTGAGAAAACTTGTGAGTTGAAATAAAAGTCAGTGTTGCAGGTAAAAGCCACATGCAAGCAAAGCAAAGCAAAACAGGAATCCTTTTACCACTTCTCACAATCAGGCAGATGTTCGGCCATCTCCAGGAAAGGAGGGCTCCATCACATGTAATGGTGACTTGGGGAAGATAAACACCATCCCTTCAAACATCCCTCCCTTCATTCTTCTTCCCCCTACTTTACACGCTGAGCATGACCCCATATGACCTGGGATATCCCTTAGTCAGTTGGGGTCAGCTGTCCCAGCTGTGTCTCCTCCCAACTTCTTGTGCACCTCCAGCCTACTCACCAGTGGGGTGGCTTGAGGAGCAGAAAAGTCCTTGTGTTTCTCTGTGTTAAGTACTGTTTAGCAATAACAAAAGCACCCCTGTGTATTCAACACATTTTCTAGTGCAAATCCAAAACAGCTCCATACCAGCTCCTGTGAAGAAAGATAAGTGTGTCCCAGCCCAAACCAGCCTATATTCCTTCGAAGACTTTTGTTACAAATTGGCCTACATAATTCATAGTCAAATCACATAGTCAAATGCCCTTTCCATAATGAGACAGGAGCTGGCTTCTGCTGATGGTATCTCTATGCCACTAAACTCCCATTAGTGAAGAGGACCAGGGATGATTTTTACTTTAAATGCAGAATGGCAGAGCCAGTCCTCAGGAGGCCGGACACAGTGTTCACAGGGTGCCCATTCACTGTTCTCACAAGGGTATAGGATGTCAGCCATACATGACAGGAGGAACAAGACCAGGTGAAGGGCCTGCGGGGAAAAGATGGGCAGGACCCTCGGAGTTGGTCAGGAGTGCAAGAGGTGGAGCTGGGGTTGGAGGGAGGCACCAAGGGGGAGAGGAGGAGAGAGACCCAGGGGACAGTGAGAACTGAAGCAGAAGAGGAAGACAATGACAGTATCCTCAGCTCGTGCTAGTTAAGTACCATACAAATCCCCACACTGTAAAATTCCCATTGTCTCACTCTGAAGCACCTGCTGGAGTGATCTGCTGTTCCCAGGTAATCCTCTGAGAAAGCAGAACATGTGAATCTGAACTTTAGTGTGCAATTATTGTTTAAAAATATGTCAGACGAGGATTTCAGTGCTACCAATGACTTCATCTTGTGCCCAAAAAAAAGGGTTTGTTTGGTTAGCCGTAAAGGCTGCTCAGGAATCAAAATAAAGGGGTTGCAGGAGGCACTCAGGTACACAGTCCTGTGCTAATTGGCTGAATGCACTCAGTGTCTTAGATGAGAAGCTGGAAACTGTACTGCTGTCAACCTTGCAAACAGACATCAGGGACAGTGACTAGTGAGTAGTACACTAACCCCTTAGTGGAAAAAACAAATTGTAAATGGGTGCATTCCTCAAGCAACAGCTGTACTGAACAGCTGAAGAGCTTCACACTTGCTGAAATACATCTGCAGAGCACATTTGTTGAACCACCTTCAATACCAAATGGGTTCAATACCAAACAAGTTCAGAAAACTGAAGTTTCTTCATGGGTAAGAAGCACAAGTAGTTAATGCAAATAACCAGCAGTAAATAATTTAGCTTGGTTTAAAATGTACTCATTCCTCTCCCTTCAGAAAATCTGGAGAGCTGGAAAAACAACTTTGTGGTCAGTAACCAGAAGATAGCACAATGTCCTTATTGCTGAATTCAGAAAAGGTCAGCCTGCATTGAGGAACTCGAGGGGAAAGAATTGCAGATTTCCCAGAACTCAGTTGCTGCTTCTTTTTGCCAAAAGGAGTTTAAAATCAGTTTCACACTCCCCCAGCATTCTTTCAGGAAAGAGTAATGTAAAAATTAGGGTGGCAAAAGCAGCTGTACCTTCTCTTTGGGAAAAAAAAAAATTCTAATAACTTGGCTTTAAATTCTTGAAAACATACCAAGGGAGTTCTAAACCTTCCAGCAGCTGCGATCTCAAAAGCTAATAATTTTTTGCAACTTTTTTTTGTAGATTCAGGCTTGTAACAGTTTTGTAGTGCAAAATAGTGGTCAAGAAACATTATCTGTGCAAATCATTGCATCAAACTCTTACCTAGGCTGCTGCCAGCTGACCCCTGGGATTGCACCCTGCTGGGTTTGAGATTGGGGTTTGTTCTTTATTATTTTGATGTGGCATTGCTAATAAGTTGTGAAATTGCTTGTGCTGAGCATTCAGCTCCTTTAGCACATTCCTACATTTGGCAGTTGTGGGAGAGGGTTACTGCAGAACTGCATTTTGCCATCTGGATGGTTTCCTTTTTACAGGCCCTGCAGGGACAGGGAGATTGTAAATCTTTACTTGGCATTTTCAAAGGGTTAACAAAGGAATTAAAAGCTCCATTAGCACTGGAGAAGTATGAGAGTCAGCCGCTGTGCTTATATACACTGGACTTTGAAGCAATTTTGGCACTAAGGAGTTGAGATTGCCTAAACAAAGTTGAGGACAAATAAAATTTAGTAGGGTTTGCAGACAAAGACAGTTACCTTAATGGGTACATGGACAATATTGAAGGATTGGCGTACAGTACATGATTCTCAATAAAACAATCTAGACACAGGAGCAGAGATGATGGGTAGAGAGGCAGGAACAGTTTATAATGCTGTGCAGTAGTTTACAAAGTTGCTAATACTGAATTTTGCAGCTCTTTTTAGTTTTTGGATTTGAATCCCATTATATATATTTTTAATGTGATAGATATTCATTGAAATCCCAGTCTTGTTTTGGATACTTATAATTCCAGGCTCAAGAGCCAGAGAAATTTAAACCATTACTGCACACACAAACAACATTAAGAAATGTTATTACGTTTGTGGAGATGAATAATGTCCTTTAACATATTTCTGTGCATGTGTGCAATTTACTTGGTGTTTTGTTTTTCAAAGCTATTTTCATCTAGTGGATTCATATTAGTATTTGCATAGGTCAGCAGCAGATAGGGAATCATTAAAGAGCTGAATGTGTCACTTAAGCTAATGGAGTAGTTACTGCTGTCAGCAGCAGTATCGGTGTGAGCCTGCAATAACTTCGCCAGTGCTTTTCATTGGCTTTTATTGGACAGCAAAGGAAGGCCGAGACTCAGAATTCTGATCTGGTCCTGTCTTGATGGGGCAGGATGTATTCTTGGAGTCAGAGACTTTCCTCACTTTCCCTAAACTTGCTCTTTTCCCAACCCTTTCTAACTTGTCATGGTTGATCTTTTCCAGATCTGAGTCCTGAACCATCTGTTTGGTAGTCCATACCGGTGGGATTCATCTCACCTATCTTCAGATTTTGCAACACAAATGTCTATGTCTGATCTGGCTTTTTAAGTGCCTTCTGTAATCAAGTGTAGGCCAATAAACGTTTGACTGATTTTAGATTCCTATTTTAGGTTGAAAAATATTATGATTTTTAATGCCTTATTTCATGACAGTGACTATAATGGACCTACATGACTGGCTTAATTGAAATAATTACTCCAATTCCAGAACCAATTTATTTCTTTTTCTCAATTTTCCTGTTGCATCCTTTCCACACAGCAGGCCTTCACTGGGCTCCTTGCTCCAATTTCTGATCAGTCATAGGCTAGGGTCCAACAGAATTATCTGATTGGTAGCAGGTATTCCTGCTCTCCCTGCCTTCCTTCCAAACACTGCCATTCTTGCCTTCAAGTGTTTGTCTTTTTGTACCTCCTGCCCAGGCATCATCAGGTGATGCCATTGCCTATAAGCATCTGAGCCCTGTCAGCCCTTTCCCACAGCATACATTGCAAGTCACTACAGTCACAGAACCTTCCTCACCTCGGGTGTGGGGTGGAGGAAGAGCACTCATGCTCTGCTTGTGACACTGTAAGAGGAGTGTGGGAGATACGTGCTTATTCACTGAGGATAGGGATTCAGATACTGGATCCTAAGGAGGTGTCCAGTACTGCACAGTCAATCTCAGTTATGCCCACACTGCTAAATAAGAGATGACCAGGGACTGATTTCTGGTTTACCCAGCCCAAGTAGCATGAGCTGGCTTGTGGCCACGATGTTGAAGACCAGATCCCACTAAAGCAGATAGTCTGGGTCTTTCACACAGCATGAGGCTCCAGGTCTCATATGAGACTCATGTGTTTCAAAACCAAAATTCTTATTCTGCGTGTATTCTTTTTTGTGGCCCAAAAGTCTGCAATGAACTCGGCTTGGTTGCAGTTCATGAGAGGGTTGTTTTTATAGCATGAAATGGAGGATATATATTGTATGCGGTAGGCTATGCCAAAGGGATATATAGGTATATTTAAGAATTCAAAGCCTGAAGAGTTTTAGAAGTAATTTTTTTTTAGGTGAACAAGACCAAGCAGTGTAATTATCTGCTAAATACTACCTTTTTGGATCAGTTCTTGGAGTGAACAACCTACCAAATTTTATATCCCTGTTTGGGTCATCAGTTTGGAAGAGTGGGGTGCAGTACTGAGCTTTTTTCCTCTTATTTCTTTTATTTGGCAGGATAGAGATACCCACAGAAACCTCAAATTATTTCTAAGTGTGCAAGCTCAAGCATAAGAGGCTGCATAATTATTTAAGCATGGAACTGGAACTTTACTAATTTGTCCTGCTATTTGGCTCACTGCTAGCTTTCCATTATATAGAGTGGCAAGGCTAATCAAGTCTCCATTACTCATGTACTGGGAGTTATATTTTTACATATTTACCTCTGTATTAATATTTACATTAATATTTTCTAAGTACATACCAGATGCATAACACAGCACCATCCTTCCGCTGCCAAGTGTGAAAACCAAAAGCATAAGAACTCTAGATTTTCTTAAAAGCCAGAATTTTTGAATGCAGAATTATAAAGTGCAGAACAACATTTTCCTGCAGCTTCAGTTAAAAGAATGTCCGAGTTTCTTTAAACGCAATTCCTCCCAAATTCTTCAGACTGACCACCAACTTGCAACGTTTGGGGATTAGTTTCTGAACTTTGTCCAGGTTGCATGTGAATGGAAACAACATTTTGTAAGAAATCTCATTATCAATAAGAGATGCTTCATAAACTCTCTTTGATTTTAGTGGCTCCCAAAAGCCTCTATTCAAGCTGAAGGTTTTCATATAAAAATGAATACAAATGGACAGACATGGATCCCACATTAATTACAGGGAAGGGTTCACTATCTGAATTGTAATATAATACAAAAATCCATCTATTAATTATTTTAATGATTTAAAGCATGACGTGTTATTATATTTAGATGATGAGGCATTAAGTGGGGCTGTAAATTTGAGACTGATTAGATTCTTTGCAATGTTATTTGCAGGTCCTTTTTTACTGATCTTAGCAGCATATTGTACGAGTATCCTTTCAGTGCCATTTAAGTCCTGGTGTCATTGAAACAGTATCACAGGGAGGCAAGATGTGTTTAGTAGTTATATAGTGTATTCCATGAATGTACCTCGGTAGGCAATGCAGCACTTTTAATGTGGTGTGCCTGCAAAGTTACCCAAAGCAAACCAAAATCTTTCTGCTCCTTTAGTGACTTTCTTTAGATACTGCTGTTCTAGAGATTTTCAGGGATGAATACAGCCTTTACCCTGGATTTGTTACTTTCACTTCTTTGAAATCCAGAGTTCAATTGCAGTAGAATCAATGGCAAGAACTGTTTCTTTCAATAGCACCAGGTTTCAGCCCTAGGAGAATAAACAGAGAAACAACACCATTTTTTCTTTTTTTTCCTACTGCCAACAGCTGGCTGTAGGCCAATTTCAAAAGAATAGGAAGCCCTCCTAGGACATAACGCTTTGTGGGGAACTACCCAAAAATTCCATCGGGAAAAAAAGGAACAGGAATCTTGGAAAAAAAATTAACAAGAAGGATCAGCTAAATTTTTATAACATTTATGAGAACCATAAAATCCCCGTTGCTGAGCAAAGAGGGCCTTAGAAAGTTGCTACTCTTCTGGGCTAATCCCTGCCCAGTGCTCTCCAGCCTTGCTCAGGATCCCTACAGCAGTAAGTGTCTTTGCCAGGAGGTAGTCACCCAAAACTCAGTTGGTGAGAACCTGGCACTGATAACCGTAAATCCTGCAGCAGGTGTTTGGGGAAAGAATATACAACTCTGCTAAGCAAAAAAAAACACAACAACTTTGGTTGTTCTCCCAAAGAAGGAAAACACTGGAGGTGCTGGTATACTGAAACCAAACTGTGTCCCAGTTTCTTAAGTTGAGCCCAGTAGCCTCTGGTTGTCTCATTCAGTCAGACCAATTACTGGAACATCAGTATTTGTAACACAGGAATTACACGTATGTAGCAGTTTCCAGAGCTTTAAAATTCCAAAGTTTTTTTATGCAGGATGAATCAAAGAGAACTTTCCTGGCAATCTCCAGCAATATTTCCCTTAAGCTCAAGCAAAATTATGAAGAAGAAAAAAAAAATCCACTTTATGCCCCCAAGGATTATTTTTCATTCAGAATTTATTTTATTTTACATCTATTTTAGAGCTTCTGAAATTTATGTTTTAAGATTTAGCACATTGCATTAATAAATCAGAACTCTGTGGAAACAAATTATGAGATATAGTTACACGTCAAAAAGATGAATCTGAACTTAATGGCCAGAAAGAAGATATTTTCTAATCAGACAGCTAGTGAAATAATTAATGTTATCATTTGTAAACCAACCAAAGAAATACAGCCATGTTCTTAGTTAGAATGCATAAATCTGATGGCAAAGTTAACACTTATCATTTGGATCATTTTATCTAATGTTTATAAATCATTCTATTTTATAAGATTTGAGCAAGATCTATAAGTTAACACACTAAATTAAAAATGTGTGGTTTCTGTTGATAAATAAGGACTTGCAAGTGCTGGAGTTAACCAAACAGACAAAAAAAAAAAAAAAAAATCACATTCCTTGATTAGATGATGGTTAAACATTATAAATCAAAGCTGTAAAATATGTTTTTCTCCTCAGATGTTCATGTTCCAGAAAGCCCATTTTAAAGAAAAAGAGAAAAGCTGTGAATTTAAATTCAGTCTCCTGTCTAGCATACAAATAGAATATATAGTAAAGACCGAGAGGAGTATTAGCAGATTCTCCTGTTTGAAATGCCACAATACTAGCTTTCTTCGTGCTTGTTTCTAAGCTTTGCAGTAAGTGATATACTAGTGTATGATTTGCTATAAGACTGTGGTTTGTACAACTGAGCATATCTGCAAATCAGAGAATGTCTGTTTTTCCCCAAAAATTAACACGACCTGGCAAGGCGAAAGTATCAGGCTTCTCTCTGTAGGTTTTCATCCTCCCCCTCCCCTGCTCTGACTGTCTGTGCAAACAATGGGAAGCTGAATACATCTCATGCCAGAAGGCAGCAGGTTACTAAAATACCCATGACATATTTATGCAAGAAACATGCTGTATAACATATGGGCCTTGGGAGCTTTTCCCACCTTCTGTCTGTGTGTATTTTTCTTATCTGTGAGAAGGCCTGATGGAGAGATCTGCTTCACTGGGAAAATTAATTTTAAGGCAGGCTAAAAGAACAAAGCGATCAAAACAAGTGACTGAAGACGCAAGTCTTAACTTCAAAGCACTTTACTGGTTTTAGTGAAATAATTCTTTCAAACTGTAAGTCAAATGCCTAAGCTTCATCCTGGATTAACAGGTGGAGACACCTGAGCCACAAGGAGGCTGTAGCCAAAATGTTCAGCAGGGGCCACCAATTTTGAGTACTTGACTAAACAAACACATGCAGGGCTTCAAGCTGAAAATGAGAACATAACAGCAACATAAATCTATGGTTTCTTTTAAAAATGTGATTGTAGATAGAGAATGGCTAGAAAGGCAGTCGTGACAGCACTAGAGCTTGTCACTTCTGGCTCCTGGCTTACTGCTGAAAGTTTACCATTTTCTAAAGACCTTGCCTCAGAAGCCTCCGCTTACATGAGAGCTTTAAGCTTTAAGACTGCAAAGAATAACAATGAAGTGCATTCATGCTACATACTCTGTGGCCTGAGGAAGAAGTTCTTTGCAAATTATTTAGCCTATACAACTTAGATGCCGTTAGGTTTGACCCATGGGTAAGAGAGGGGATTACCTGCTGTCACAGCAGTCCAATGAATTAACATCTGAGCAGGGTTAGCAAGAAATGCAAGTGTTTAGTAGCGTCGTGGTTTAGGCCATAAATCAGCCACGCAGTTTGTTCACTCACTTCCCCCTTTTTCTTCCCTCTGCTCCTGGAGG
>JANRGW010037928.1:0-26738 GCA_024733675.1 Psilopsiagon aymara
GGTTCCTGAAGAGGCCAAAGTTTGCTCTCTTGCAGTCCAGGGCAGTGAGCTTGCTGCACGCTCTTCTCACTGTCCTGTGGATCTCGAATTGGACCATCTCATGATCTCTGCAATCAAGGCTGCCCTGGAGCATCGCATTTCCAACCAGCCCTTCCCTGTTGGTCAGCATGAGGTCAAGCATGGCACCTCTCCTTCTTTGCTCCGCTATTACCTGCGGTAGGAAGTTGTCTTCCACACAATCAAGGAACTTCATGGATTGCTTGTGCTGGGCCGTACCATCCCTCCAACAGATATCAGGGTCAGCATTACGAAATGTCTTTAATCCACTGGCTTCTTCTAAAACAAGGAAACTTTTGGTTAGGATGGAGCATAAAATATGGTGGGAGTGAAAAAGGAGAATTGAGGGGCCATGTTAGTCCCTTGAGTACCATAGGGCATTAGCAGGACTGTAAGTGTTGTTTTCTTAAACTACAAATATAAGTCCTTTTCAGTAAGAGAAATACAAATCATGTTTATGCTGAACTATCTTTTTGGATAATGATTAAAGAAAGTGTTTCCCTCAATGTGGAATTAGTTACTTATTGGTAGAATAATCAGATGTGACTAAACCTGCAATGGATTTGCCTCCATCAGGTTTCTTCAAAGGAAAATTCTGGCAGAACCTGGTTTCATTAGGCCAGCATGGTCTGCTTAGGGTTTTAGACATGTCTTTGTGACATTACTATCACTACAGAAAGATCTAATCATTCTCAGGGTTTAATCATGAAGCACTGACCTGTTTCTGTAAATGAATATTTAATGATTGAGAGTTACTTTTTGTCATAAGAATTTGTGTATCACAAATAAAAGCATTATCCCAATACCATCTGCTGATTTTTCTTTACAGAAATGTTCCCAAGGTTAGTATTTGCTGGAGTTATGAACTCAGCCTCAACTCCATCCAGTGGTAAAACTCTGCATG
The DNA here is from genome assembly GCA_024733675.1 of Psilopsiagon aymara. Taxonomy (NCBI): domain Eukaryota; kingdom Metazoa; phylum Chordata; class Aves; order Psittaciformes; family Psittacidae; genus Psilopsiagon; species Psilopsiagon aymara. The sequence goes on from JANRGW010037928.1 coordinate 962, forward strand.
AAATACACAGATTGAAATCAGAGTGGCAGATTTTATGTTAATTGACTTTTTAAAATGTGTTATATTTAGAACATTTATTGCATCTAAATATAAATGAAGAACTTGGGAAAATAGTGTCATTGTTCTCTATGTGGCAGCATCAGCGTTATCCCCAGTAAAGTCATCAGTTGTTTCATATTCATCATATTATATGTTCTTACTGATGCATTTAAACATTTAATAATTTCTGATCTTCTCTACTTTCTCATAAATGGTCACTGTTATAAATGTATTTATTTGGTAATGCTGATATGGGCTGATTTGGAAAAGACAGAATGACACAGTATTTTAGCATTTTGTGTAGTATCTGGCTCGTTCGTATTTTTTGTAATATACGGACTTTTACTCTATGCCACATAAACCAATTTGAATTCATTTTCTTTTACCCACATTGCATATAAACCCAGAATTTTATTAGAAGGGATTATGTAACATTAAAATGCTGTATTTTCATAAACTTTCATTTTCATGAAACTGTCCGTCAGCTGCTGATTTGCCTAGAGTAGAGCTCTATGTAGTAGTTAGAGAGGCTTTAGGAGTTCTGTCCTTTCTCTGAAGGTTTCTGGATGAGAGTGATAAAGAGAGAGCAAGTTAATTTAGGAAGGAAGATGGCTTGTATGATAGAAAATATGATTTTTTAATCAACATTGTCTTTAATAGAAACTAGTGAGGTAGTTGACAGGATGGACTTTAGATGAAATCCTTGACCCAGTTACGTGTATTGTTTTGAGAAGGTGTGAAATTTTTTGCTTTGGACTGTGAGCAAGAGATGGTTTAATGAATTCTAGATGTTAAAAGGGGCAGCAGCATTACCATTTCACTGTCTGCTATCAGTTTTTCTACTTGTATTTGAAAATAATGGAAATACAGTGCATGCTTTGAAAATTGTGGATGACAAATGTGTAGTAATATCTGGGAAGAATTCTGCTAACCTTATCTGGTCACAAATGAAGACTGCAAAGACAAGTTCTGAGAGGTTGCAAAGGTAATTTTCTCCAGGTCTCTCTTTTTCAATGTTGTTTCTAAGGAAATTGCCATATTATTTTGACATGTCATCACAAGATTCAGGACATAATTACATGACCTAGCTGGCTTGCTCCCATGGCTCATTGCTTCTCAAAAGGTGAACCCAGTTCTTCTAATATATTTTTTAGTGTTTTTTGCTTTTAAAATGAGAAGAATGCCTTTACATTTTTTGAGGTTTGGTGGTTTTTTTAGTATGATTTCTTTCTTTTGGAAAGGCCAGTCTTTTACTATTTAATCTCCCTAAGTAGTTTCAATGTGAGGACTAGTAAGAATGAGAGCCAATACAAGACAGTGGCAGGAGAACAAGCAAGGCTATACCTTAAAGTATCTCTTATTTCATCTCTTTGGCGTCATCTAATTGCATCCTGAGATTGCATCAGTGGAAGAATAAAGGAGGTGAATATGCACACCTCTCTTTTTTAATAGGTGATACATCATAGCTTCTCACATCTCCAGTTCTATACATTCCTGTTTATAGAAATGAGCTGGGAAAAAAAAAAAAAAAAAGCAAAGTTTTTAATTATTGGGTAGTAAATGAGAATAAGGAGCCTGTTTTATTCTAGAAATTATAGATTGATATACTGGCGATAAGTAATACTAAACAAGAGAACAAGATCCCAGAGGAACACTACTTGAGATTAGTTTGATCATTTTGATAGTATTAAGAAGAGGTGCCATGATGTCTGTCAAGATGACAGGTGCCAATGACGAAGTGGCAGCAATAACTAAATAGCACAGATCACCTACTATGTTTAATTGTGAATACTTTGAAGAGTTCCATGCTACTGCTGTTTGTATTGCTGTTTGTGTTATTTATTACTCTTAATGATTCAATAGAATGTAGAATTTTGAATTAAAAAGAACATATTCTACACAATGCTACTTGCTTTTTGCTTGTCTGCCAAGAGACTCCACATCCCTGTTTCCTTAGTAGCTCCTTTATCTGCTTTTTTCTGTTGTATTCTGCATTGCCTTCTCTGAATACAGCATCAGTCCTGTCAGTCCTGTTCCTGATCTGCAAAATGATCTTGCTTTTCTTATTGAAATTTCTCCTGCACAGTTATTTATCTATTGTAAAATAAGCAGGTTATCCAGGTACCTGATGTATATGTATGTGATAGGTAGAGTGGTGCATTGACAGAGGGATTGAAAACTACACATGCATATGGACTGCATTACTGTCATCAGTCTTTCTACTTCTGCTTTTATTATGGTTTATTATCCTGTATATGACACATGAAGTTACTTGGGGCAAGGCTAATGTATTTTCTGAAGCCAGAAGTCCTGTTTAAATCTAAAAAAAAAATATATGTGAGGAAATTATAAGGGGAAATCTAGATAATCCAATAAAATTAAGTTGATAATTACCTTTCAACAGTGACTACTGGCCTGAGACTTGAACTGATGCCACTCTGAAGTGTTATGAATAGTTCGAAGGTGATGAGTAAACCATCTTTTGAATTACCAGTGTTTCTGAAGTTGCTCCGAGTCCTTATGCAATGCTGTGTATAGGGCTAATGATATTCTGGCAATTGCAAAAGAGGAATAATCAGGAAAAACAAAATGGTAGCCATCCTGTCACTGAAGTAATCTAACCATAAAAATTAAAAGCCTGAGGGAAAAATGAATTCAAACTTTGTAGGAGGCTGTATCATCTTACTTAGAGAAATCAATGCATCTTCTAGGGCCCACTACATTAGGGAATTGCCTCCAAGGTACAGGAATGTGAAGGCTTCAATGACCCCTGTGCTTTATGGCTGTAAAGGCTAATTTTGCTTTTGTAGAAAGAAATTGCAACAACAACAACAACAGTACTACTACTACTAGTACTACTAATAATAATAATAGGGAAGAGGGGGCAACTGTATTATGCCTTTATGGTAATCTGTGCTCACCACTGCTTATCATACCTAGGGATCTGTTAAATTTTCAGAGCATGAGTTTGTTCTGAGAGGGTAACCAATACCAGTTTTTATCTTTCATTCAGTTTTTACGAGATTTAATTTGGATAAACTGAACCAAGTGGATTTTTCGTTTGTTTTTGTTTTGCAAGACATTGAATATGATTCCATGTGTGATAAAATTTTGAATGCTCAAGTACAACAAACCAATAGGTTTTAAACTAGTATGACCTGTTGTGAAGTTTAGTCTCTTGGAGCAGTAAAATATTTTTAATGCAAAAAAAAGAGGTCATTATAATCTAAAACTAGCCTGGGACATGTAGTCAAGAATGTACCTTAAGAACAATCCTGCCTTAGCAGGAAATGGCCAAAATGACTTAAAAATAATTTCCATCTGAAACTTTCATAGCTTTTTGAGGACACTAATTATGGGTGTCATGCAGTGGGAAAGAAGCAATCAGTATAAATATGAATACACTGCAAGTGGGGAGATTGATGAAAATCATATGCCTTTTTCTTTGTATAATTCAATCAAATAAAGGACAGATAATTTAAAACCATATTTTACAATGTGATACTAACAAAGCTTTGTTTTAGTACTCTGATAGAAAGGAAACTGACTCACAGAAAACTGAGATCATTTCTTGGATTGCATCTGAGTGTGAAAATATAAAGTTGACATTATGGAAGCTATGAAGTGTTTCTTACAGTGCTATAAATGGATCACTGGCATTGACAAGAAGAAATTGAATATGTACATGATGGGAAACAAGATCTATTATGAGAAATACTGTTTCTGCTTTAATTTTGTTTTCTTATTTCTCCTTCTCCTCCCCTCTTTCCCTTTTAGGGTAAATGGAAAACTGGTAGCATTGAAGGTGATTAGACTACAAGAAGAGGAAGGAACCCCATTTACCGCTATCAGGGAAGGTATGCACTCACATTTAATAATTATACATGTGGTTTGGTTTTTTTGTAAGTACACTGCACTTCTTATTTCTGTGCCATGCTATAGTGAATAGCTTGAGGATTCAAATGATATAGTTACATTCTCAGTAGGAAGAAACTTTGGTGCTTCAAAAGACAAAGCTTCTGGTGTGGGAGTTCTTGTTAAAGAATGCTTTGGCTGCTGTTAGATTTACTATACGAATGAGCACTTAAGAGCATGTTTAAGGTGGGTGTGAGAAGTCACTCTGGAAGATGAAGGAACTGTGTAAGTCACGCTTCTTGCCTGCAGGCAGCACCTGAGATGAAGGTAGATGTAATTTTTCATTTACCTGCAGCATAAAGCTCAGAAAAGTGTTTCTTGATGAAGGTAGTCAGAAGATCAGGAAGCAAACATACAAGCATCTTAGAAACTGTGTGTAGTCTGGGACTAGCTATTGTTTGTTTTTCCTTCCCAATGGACTCTTATGTGGCTTGGGAATGACTTATCTAGCACACTCAGAGATGCCTGTTATGCTTTCTGCTCTGCCCCTTTATCCTTCCTTGTCAGCCTCTTGTGGTCTCTAGTGACAGCTGGTTTATCTGAGCCTGCCTGCATCGAGCTCCTTTGCAGAAACTGTTGGATGTGCCTTCTCTGTGTGGGCCTTCTCTGTTAGAAGGTACTAAAAATGAGCTTTGGTAGGGAAATAATGAACAATTTAGTGTCACCACTGATTCAGGCTCAGCTGAAGTTGGTAGTGAACTAAAGAGATGAGACTGGTGTGGCTTTTGAGGGATGTTTTAAAACTGAGCTGACTATCTCAGCATAATTCCCATGGTGGGATGAGCAAGTGAGAACATCATCTCCCACAGGGTCCACAGCGTGGCCCTGTGTGGGAGGTGTGCAGCTTCATGGCTATTGCAGCCGCAGTCCTGGTAGCTGCAGCTCCCTTGTCCCTCTCTCATGCCTCTGTTCCTGCAGCCATCTATATGCTGTATGTCTGTCTGTACAATGAGCCTGTTTTGGGGGGACTGGTTAAAAAAATAAAATCCATGTTTCATGTGATTGACACCCTGAAGTTAGAAGCCTTTAAAGTACTGTGGATTTCCATTCCAAGGTTGTGCATTTTAAAGGGGCTCTTTCACAAAGGAGGGAAAACCGTGGGTGGCCAATTTATGAAGGAATTTCAGCAGTTCTTCTGTACTGCTTTGTTTGAGTAACAATTATTGAATGACCTGACACATTTATTCATAATGGTATATATTTTATCTGTGAGCTGTCTGTCCCCGCAGCTGTGCTGCGATAACGAGGTGTGCAGAGGGTTACTGGTGCAGCTTTCAATGTTTGCAATGCTGAGTTCAAGGCATAACAGCCTGTGTTTCAAATATGTTTATTGTTCTCCAGGATTTTAGATGATATGGTAATGACTTATAAGAAAATAGTAGATATGGCTTCATTGTGCCTTTTTAGTGACACTTAAAAGGTTTTTTAATGTGAGCTTGGTCTAGATAAAAGTCTATAGCATTGTAGCTGTCAAACGCAGTATATTGTGTTTTCCTTCATGAATGGTTTGTTGTGTGAACTTAGTATAAATAAGCATTCATTAGGAGCAAAACCAGAGATTTTCCAGTTGATATTTTTAGATTACAAAGGCACACTAGCATGAAAATATTTTTCACACTGTCATTGGGGAAGTTTTCCTTGTAGCTGTGACTACGTTACTGTGGTTGAAGCCTGTTAAAATTCTTGTACTTTAATATTAGCAGAATAAAGCTCTGGTACAGAAAAGCTCTTAAAGTTATTAATTAATATATATTTTCTTAAGTATGTGATGTCTGACTGATTTTGGTGGGACTGTGTGCATCCATTGTATTTCTAAGGACTTGTCTAGGCTAGGATTAGATCCAAAGAGTATTAGGCTAATGAGAAGATTTTTTCTTGATTTTTGTAGCCTCTTGGTTGGGTGAGATCAAAGTCAGGTTATAGGTTGTATGTTTGTGGGGTTTGTTTGGTAAAGTAATCCTGTCTCCTAGGTAATGGAACTTCATTCAGATCTGTGGAAGCTATTAGTAAGAAATACAGTCTTATATGCTTTATATCATATGGAAGACTGACATACATAATGTGTAAAATGGGAAGAATGTGTATCTAATTAAGCTTTGTCTTTTCTGTTGTTTGTTTTGATTTTGTCAGAAACAAATATTAGTGTGAGAAAAGTAAGCTACAAATGTGGCTTCAGAAGGTAATGTCAGTGATGATGTGCCAAACCCATATAATCTGGCTGTAGTGTTACAACTATGGACCTAGTAGCAGAACCTGAGGAAACTGTTGCTTTCCTCATAGTAGCATCTAATCCATCTAGGGCATGCTGGGTTCTGTAATGCAGACATGGCTGATCTCAGCTTCATGGGTTGGGAGAGAAAAAAAAAAAAGAAAAAGAGCTTGTACAAGCTCTTGAAGTTATCTAATAAATTTGATATGGAAAAACAGTAAGAATGGGACATTGTGTTAAGCAGATTTTTGTTGACTGCTGTTGGCTGACTGAGGACTCCAGCCCTATAATTTAGACTGGTACAATTAGAACAAGGACAAATACTGCTGAAGATGAGATCAACTTCTAATTTCAGTTATCTGAGGAGTAGTGTTGCCCTAATAAAAAAAGCGCCTGTATGGTGTCATGAGCCAGAGGTCTGTTGGAGGATGTTTCTTTCCAAAGTCTTTCATAATGAAGAAACCAGGCAGGTTTTGACCTTGACTTGTTCCCTGTTTTCTAATTTTCCATCAATGCAAGGCAAAGTCAGGCAGAAGTCTAGTTATTTGTAAATTGAAACTGCTGTAAGTAAATTGTTTAACATTTCTCATAGCTCCTTGGTTAAAGCAGTGAGAGAAAACAGCATTCATGCACTGTGCTCCTAATAGCAATGCTGTGTGATGTTAATTAGAGGGAGGATACAGGCTGAAATCTTAAGCAGTGGCCATGCTGAGGGAATTTTGTAGCTGTCTCTATACAGGGAAGCATATTGTTCCTGTTGTGACAGCCGCAGAATGAAGCTCAGAGGAAAACAAAAGCTACAAAGAAAATAGACTAAGAGAATTAGAAAATGCAGGATATAAATGTGGAGTATGTGCCTGTGGAAACAAGCACTAACTTGGTTAAAACAAAAAATGGATGGAAAAGTAAAAAAAAAAAAAACCATACTAAAAATGGCTACATATATAAATTCCCCAGTAAAGCTACATAAGAGAAAATCACAGTTAATTTTAATGACCAGGAGAGGTTTAGCTGAAACTTTGATTAAAACTTGTGAAGTAATTCTGATTTTACAGAAGATGTGGGTTTGTGTCTTCTACTATTTGTTGCAGTTACATAGGTTGAAACAAAGTAGGTAAATGCTGCTTATTTGTCAGTGCTACTGAGCTGTTTATTGAATTTCTTGAATAAAATCTACAAGTAGCTTGTGCTAAATGTTCTTTCAACTTGGTCTGAATCAGTTGTACCAACTCACTGGTGCTTTCATTTAGTGGCATGCAGTTTACAGGATGTTTCACTCTGAATTTATCTCACTTCGTCTGGGATAATCTAATTTTCCTTTGAAGAGCCTAAAAAAAAAAAAGATAAAGGGAAAAAAGAGGAAAAAGTGATTTGATGTGTATGCCTGAGTGGGTTAAATCTATGTGATTTTCAGATCATGTTCATATGAGTGGTGCAAGCCACTATATTACTGTTGTATTCTGAAGGTGCCTGTATCTGTGATAGCTGAGACAGTATGGAGTCCAAAAGTCATTTGCAGACTATTTTCTCATTTAAACTGAATTCTGTATAATAGAGATTAGCAAATGATTTGTTTTCTGTCTTAGTTTAGTTGTGGTTTATTCTTTTACTGTAATTCTCATTATCAGCTGTTCAGAGATGTTTCAGCAGAAGGCTCAAAGTGTTATTAAATTCACTGCAGCCAGCGGAAAAGTTCACTGACCTTAACTTTTATCTCGGATGTTTCATTCCCCTAATTTCCTGTAATACCATACACTCATCTAGGCTAAATTCTGAAGTATGGGGTACATTCTAATTCTGGAAACAGCTTGATTTACAATTCTGCCTTTATCTTGTTTGATTTCTGGGTAATAATATTTCTTATATCCAGCGTGACAAAGATTTTGCTTTTTTCTGTATGTATGTAGAAAAACATTCTTTGGTTTTATCACTACCTTGCTTGTGAGGTTAACTTGCGTACTGTGTTCCTTTCTTGAGTAGTAAAATTATTTCTTCCTTGGCCTAATTGTGGAAACTCTTTTGTACTTGGTTTTCATTTTCCACCCCTGGAAATACCACCCCTCCTTTGCTCTGCTTAATTTGATTTACTATTAGCAATAAAACTATTCCAGTGTTTTACTATTGGGTAGTGTTTCATTTCCCATAGGCCTAAAAAGTGTTTCAAAGCATCATCCACACCAGGCATGTTTTGTAGGTATTTTTGTACTTTAAATCTCACATAAGGCAACTTCTAATATATTTCACTCTTTTTATTAATATTTGTATTTACATCTTGTAATTAATATGTATTGGTACCTATTTGTGTTTTGCATTTAAAAATGTCCAGGTCAGAGCCTCTCTCTGCATCTTTGGCTTGACAGTCGGACAGATAATAATTTTCCGTCTGCTCCAGTGATGAAGGCTGTTACCTTAATTTTGCATATGGACAGCAGAGTGCAAAACATTGCACATGAATGCTTTGGAAACTGCCAGCTGTCTCTCCTTACAAAATTACAAAGAACACAGTGTTTGCTTAATGAATTTCTTTTACTTGAATTTTTGAAGAGCAGTTCAGCACGCATACTGAGTAAGTTTGTTTTGTGACTTGGAGAAAGCCTAAGGCATTTGAGTATGGGAGCAGGGAGGAGAGATGCTTAATTCCTGGCTACAAAACATCTTCAAAAGTCTTCCGCATTTCAGGCCTCTTCCATCCATGTCTCGCTGTGTGGTGAGAGGGAAAAAGAGAAACAGAAAATGAAAACTGTAAATGGTCTTAGGAAAGAAATGTGAGTCCACTTTTACACGCCACAGACTGGACAGACTTTCTGAGATTGGTTTCTGTGGTCTCCTCTTTTGACGTTGTTAGGCTGGAGGGGGTAACCCTTCGCAAAACTTTCATCTGCGGAAAACTGAAGCAGAGTAACTGCTAAGAAAAGTTTATAGGGAAGATCAGCAGTTTGCAGAGAGAGAGCTCTTACCTAAGTAAATGTGCAATTTATTGCACTGTGTTCCTAATGGGTGCACAGTGGAAAATACTGTTTTGTAGTGACAATAATGCAAGTTATGCAAAGCAGCTGTGCTTCTGTATTACCAAAGAAAAATGGCACAGTTTGTACCTATCCCATCTAAGGAAGGGTTACAGGAAATTATGTTTTTTCTCAGCAGACATAATTCTTATGACCTCATTGAATTATTACCTCAATTATTGCATGCACTTCCCAATTCAGTGATTTTTGACTGATATATAGCATAATGATCTTTACAACTTCAAGTCAACAAGTGACCTCATGGCACTAGTTAGATGACTCACCGTGATATGCCTCCTCCTATTCATTGTATTAGAGTAGGTCTGGAAGGCTGTATGCTGTAGGTCAAGGGCACAGTGAAACAATACCTGACTATTTTTTTTTAAGAGTCACTGTTGGTCTGCTGGTGGAAGGTAAGCATGAAAATTGCAGTGGGAAACCCATCTTTGTCATCGAGCAAAGAGTATAGTATTATTCCTTTTGGAAGTTGAATCATCCTCTCACAAAAAAAAAAAACAACCCAAGACCTAACAAACAAACAATAAACCCCACCCCAAACCAACCAAACAAAAACCCCTATTCTTCCTTTTATGCAGGGTTGGGTTTTATTATTATTATTATTACTGCTAAATTAAGGAAGCTTGACATCTGCTTTCTTTTGAGTGATAGGATTTCGGAGGACTTTCACATTTCCTTTGCAAAATCCGGTCAAGAAATTAAAACTTCCATAACTGAAATGCCTAAAAGCTTCATATGTGTCTGGCTCAAAAGGCCTCAGGGAACTTCAAGAAATTATGTTTAAGATTATGGAGATGTAACTATTCTAAGCATGCATGTCACATGAGTTACTGCAGGGGTTTTGTGTCTCTATGTTTTTAGAGTCTGAGGGTAAGTAAATTCTCCCCAGAAGCCACATTGCTTTGGAGCATTTAAGTAAAAAAAGAAAAGGACAGTAGCTTGACTGTAGCTTGGGGAACTTTTTCATTGCCTACAGAGTTGGCAGAGCGGGTGCCTACTGCAGGCTAAATAGCTACAGCTCAATTAACTGTAAAGCCCCTGCAAAGCCCATGCAGCTTGTAGTCATAACAGCTTTGTTTTTCAGTGTTGTTAAAAATAAAACACACAAGCCAAGAACCTCTGGGACACTTTGTCATGGGATATTTAAGGTCAAGAAGTATTCAAAAGAAAATAAAACCCCAGCAATTTTATTTTCTCTGTCTGGTCTCTCTCTGTTATGGGCATCCTGCAGCCTTACCCAAACTATGCTTCCTCAAGATAGTAGAGGAACACAAGATTTCCAAATGAAGATATTTTGGGCTTCAAAAACTACATTGTATATATTTGGATGTTACTGGGACCTTTCTTATGAAATTAAGCCAGTTTTTAAAACTTCCAAGGCTTTGGGATGTTCCTTATTAAGTACACTGTCATGACATGGAGAAGTGTATATCCGTTCCTACTGAACATCAGTAATAGAAAAATTACCTTTAATTTCATGAGGTTTTATGACTGAGCTATTTTTGATAGCTCAGATTTTCAGCCATATTTCATTTTTTCTTTCCCACGCATGGGTGTGTGTGCATTTGTGTAAGTATGAGAGAAGCGTGTTAGATCCTCAGTGATGTGGAGCTTTGAAGCAGCAGGAGCTTTTGTCTTTATCCTGCTTTCCCTCCCGCTGTTCTTCCCAGCCCTGACTGGCTGCTAATTTTTTTTTTACTGGCAGTATTTATTTGCATTTCTCTGAAAGCAGTTGCACTGACTGGCTGAAAAACAGGTGAACTGAATTTCTGGTCATCTCAGATGGACATGTGAGAGCTGATTGATAGTTTTCCAATTTCACGTACACTGTGAGTGGTTACTGTGATGTTACCGTATGCTGCTTTTCAGTGTTGTACTGTTCTTCTTCAGTTCATTTTGGTGAATCAAATGAAGGCTTCTGTCCATGTAGCCTACTCAGAAATGGTAGAGTTTCATAAAGTTCATCCTGCTTGTTTCTTTGTTCCTTGCATAGGAATAAAGCATAGCTTTTCCTTGTTTTGTTGGTTTTGTTTTGTTTTTCTTTTTACCCTCTAACAAATGAGTGGTTATCGCAATTATAAAACCTTTAGAAGAGCTGGGATTACATAAATGCAACATAAATGATGGTGTTTCCCTTTGAGAATCCCGACATAAATTTTAACCTCTATAATGAACTCCCATTGTGTGGGAAAACTGTCATGCTTTTCTGAAAAGTACAAGTGAAAATTCCAAATTATCCACCTTCATAAAGCTAAATATGTTCCACAGAATATTCTGTCCCCTCTGTCCTCTTCCCATTTCCCCTCCTATATTTTATCTGTAGCCTGCTGAGACAGAGCGCAAGTGTACCAATTGCATCTTCATTCGGTACTTTTGATGTGCAAGCTCTGACCTTCTTCTGGCTTTTGTTCTTGGGCACAGTTCAAGCAAGAAAAGAATGGGGTGATGCTTTGAGAATTTTTTTTTTTCCCCAATATCATCATTTTGCCATCAGGAATCCTTTCCTCATCCTTGTTATCAGTTAGCTTAATGCTAGACCTTTCAGACTCTGCTCTGCTTCCACTGAAGTTGTCTGTGCAGCTTTGGTTTTCATGGAGGGTGCTGAATAAGGGATTTCGTGCCAGTTCCAGCCCTAAAAGGTTACAAATCCATGAGCTCAGGGGTGCTATTGAACCTTTCTTCATAAGGCATTTGCCCACAGTTTCCTCTGACCTGCATTTCAGGGCTCACTGGCTTGGCTTTCGGCCTTCTGCTTTGAACATTTTCTTCTGCTCAGAAAACCTTTCTTCTTTTTACTATTTAATGCAGGTGTTGAAACTGTTGCCGTAGAGATTCATCTGGTCTGCTGCTCTCAATGTCCCTCGTAGTATGACAGAAAGGGTAGAAAAAAGATGCCAGTTAACAAATATGAAGCATAAAAGGAGGGTGGTGAGCCTTTATTCATGTAAAACTATAACGTATAACTACAAGTTATATAGAATCCATGTGCAGCTCTCATGGCTTTCTTGCTTGAGTGGAAGTTGGTGAGGGTCAGTCTTATGCTATATGCAAATTTTACCTGCTCTTACCATCTACGATGCTACCACCATAAAAACTAGAGCTGAGTTAATTCTGCTCCAAGTAGCATTAGTTTTTACCTGTTACCATATTATATGTGAGTGGATTGAATTGATACACATAGTAACTGATTGTTACATGAATGGAGATACTAGCAAGTTATGCCGTCTCAGCTTGAATTGCTTAGAGACCCTAAGGCACCCTTGCAAGTGCCAGTACCTTCCATGGCCACCTGGTGAAATAGGACTTTGATATCTGGTGTTGAGGCAAAGAAATGTCTCTTGAACTTAGCCAGTTCTACAAAATATTTTAAATTTGTTAATCTCCACTTTGTGAAAGGAATAATCTAAGCAACAGTACCATATAGCATTCTGATTAAAGTGGGGACTTTAAATCTGCACAGTGACATTTGTCTTTGTCAAGTTGTCTGAGTGTTTTGTGTGTGTTTTTTGCACTGCTGTGTCCCAGATTTCGAAAGTACCAGAGCAAGGTGGCAACTCGGTGCTTGAACCAGTTCAGTCAGCTTGAGTTTCCTCCCTAGTCTTTTTGCATGTGTAAAGCTTTAGGTGACTGTTGTATCTCAGCAGAACTGGTTTCAGCTTTGGGTAAATAGAAAATAAGGATGTGAGAAGGTTGTCTGTTTTCTGTTTTCCTGGTGTTATATCTTTCCGCCTTGAAGGAGGTACATCGCTACATATATTGAAGGGAGTGTGTGAGTGCATGTATATATTGTATGTGCATGTGTTTCCTCAGTGTCTTTAAGACTTGACATAGAAAGCTGATTAACACCAAACAACCAGATCCTTTGTGAAGAGTCACATGCTGACTTTTGGTCAACCCAGAGAATGTCTAATGTGAATTGGACATGTACCTACATCTAGATAAAATGCCCCCCAGGAAAGATGTCTGGTTTTGTCAGAAATTGTGTCTGAGACATGACTATCTTCTTGCTACTGACTTCAGTCATCATTTATAAGCACATCATCAGAACAGCTTTGGGTGTTTTAAACACAGGAAGTTCATAAATGAATTATCCTCATTCTCCTGATGTTTGTAATTTATTTAGAAATATGGTATGAAGCAGTCCTGGTTCTTCAGACCTGAATATAACGATGAAGACACACATGTGCTACTGCGCGATCTACAACAGTACCTTTGCTTTCAATTCTTCTGTTCACAACCTAGTAACTACTTTCCCCCTCCTTCCCCCTTTGAAAAAATACCACAGCTAGTTTATTAGAAATTTGTTACTTCTTTATAACCAGGTCCTAAAATAATCACCATCAGTCTCTTTCCACACACAAGATACTATTCTGTTTTAATATCTATATGAATCACTCCTTTATCAAAGAGAGAACGAACCTAATTTGCAAATGATGAGAGCACAGGCAGCCTGAAAGGATAAGGCTACTGCAGTATTTTGCTCTGCTGCCTTTTATTCCCATATTTTGTGGCAATGATTCAGTTCTTCCTTAAATATGTCATGTATTCAGGGAAGTAAAAAAAATCATAGTACGGTAAGATGCTGTATTTAGATCATAGTACTTTGCTGAAAATTTTAAGCATGAATTGTTTCTAAACTTTGAAATACCTGGGAGATTTTCAGTAGCCTGCGTCTTTGTACTGGCATGAAATAGGGCAGCAGCCACTGTAATCAGTCAGAAGCATGCACTAATACCTTTCTCATAGGAAAAAGAAACAGCAGTTAAAACAGTGGGAAAACTATTGGCAAACTCAACTTATATTGAAGTTATGTACATGAGGAAAAAAAACAATACATTCTTTCTTCCTCCTCCTTGTTTTTGTTTTCTGTTTCTTCACAGTCTGGTGTTTACTTTGATCTACCTGCTGGCTGCTGTAGGCACAGCTGTCTGGGTCCAGCTGTTCCTTCGGGAGACGCATTGCTCCTTTTCCTCTATTTTGCCGTATCCTGAAGACTGTATTGCAAATAACGTTAGTTCAGGTTTTTTTCATGTTATTTTTTTGCTGGGAGAGGCGGGAGATTTATCATTCAGGAGTTGTAGGAAGCTGAAATACAAGCTTCATAATGGTATCGCTTCTTGCAGCATGGGTGGAGTTACTGCTTTCAGCCTTTATAATCAATATGAAGAGAGTAGCATTTCAGAATTAGAAGCTGACCTTTACTGTCTTCTTCAAAGCAACAAAAATGAATATCCTCATTATTTTACCTTGGAATTTTCCTCCCAAGTAAGCAATATAAAAAAAGAGGCTGATAATATATTGCATTTTTCTGCTGAGATGAAGGGGAACTGAATGGTTCAGAGACTGGTAATAGGATATGGTGACCTTCCACCTCTGACCCATTATTAAAATATGAGCCGTGCCAGTGGAGACCAAAAGTCATCACTATGGGATATGCAGCTGTAGAATCTGGAAATGTGTGTTTCTGATTTTCTAAGGTCTGTGCTAATTGTCACAAACTTCCAGAGCTTCAAGTGAACAAAGAACAAAATGAATGGAGGAAGCCTTGTTAATAAGAATATTAGCTGTGCCAGATTTGGTGATTTGTATCCATTCTGATCTGATCTAAGTTGTTGTCCTTGCTTTGTGAAGCTTGATTCCCTTAATCAGTGCAGAAGTGGTGCTGACCAGTTTTATTTGACTGTTACTTCAGGGTTTAAGAAGGGGTTAATGCAAACAAAGATTCTCTGGATTTTGTCTCAGGAAGATGCTCAGAACTTGCATAGTCAATGAGAGCTAATTTTAAGTATTTAACTTTTTGCTCTGGATCTGTTTGTGGAAGCTTTTAACACCCTGCTTTTGTCTATAGGTAACAAGCTGAGATTTAGCTTTTTGGAGCCCATCTTAGATGTACAGCTTAGGTAATTATATAACAGATACCCTCATGTTTCATTTAGTCATAATCATCACCTGTTTCTTTCTGAGCAGAAGCAATAAAGAAAGTCAAGAGGGTGGTGGGAATCTGGTGTGCCACCATGCTAGCTTCCCAGATAGGGTTGACAGCAATGCTGGCGTGGCTGGCTTCCATCTGAAAATGTCCTTCCTTCCCTCATGTCTGCTAAGACTTGAGAGGACAAAGTAACCCAAGTTACTGTGGTAGGTTAGATACAACTGACTAAAAAAAAAAAAAGAGATCAAAACTGTACTTGCAGAGTAAAAAGAAAAGTTGTTAAGTAGATATATTTTGTAGTTCTTGAAGCAGTCAGAATTGTCCTACTTTTATGTGGTCCAAGTATTTCCAAAATTTTATAATTGGAAAAAATGTGTAAAACTGGAAATGTATACTTGGTACACATTTCTACTTACACATTTAAATATTTCCCCCTCAAATAGCAGGATAACACACACTCTCGCTTCCTTTTCCCCCGTTTCTTTGAAATCTAGGACTCGCACTTGCTCTTTTGTGTGCTGTGAGGGCTTAAAAAAATGTGTTTAATACTGGTGAGAACATTTTCATACAAACATTCAGTGGATTGTGTGAGGGTTTTATTAAGAAAACATGCAGACACAAACACCAAACATTCAGCACATTGAACTTGGACAAGATAAAATTTGCTTTTGTTTCATTTCTGGTTTTCTCAGCAAAGCATTTTCTACATTGCCACTGGTAGGAAACTGCCAGTTCATGAATGGGCATCTAACACAAAGCAAAACCCAGCAGGTCATAGGCCCATTGAGAAAAAGCTGTAAAGAACTTGCACACTTTTCTAGGTTTCTTTAGCTCAAAGATATTTGTGGCCCTAAAAGATTTTTTTTCAATTTCCAAGTACGTGTTTTCTCAGAAACTTTTGGTTATAAAGCTGACATGGTTGAAGTACTGGCTTTGCATCAAGATTTTTTGCTGAATTAACATTTGAATCACTTGAGACCCTATTCACAAAGCAAAGGACTATTTGCATAATCAAAAATACTTTATTTTGCATGCCAGTGGAGAAGCTAAGGATTGTAGCTGCGTCTCACAAACAAAATTCAAGTGATCAGTATTGACGGGTGTCTGTATGCGGCTGTCTCTCAGCCTTGCTTGCACAAATAAGTACAAATCTATATAAAGGTAAAAGAAAAGGCTTTGGAGCAATGTATAGTCTCCATTCAAAGCCTGATTAAACAGGCTTTGCTGAAGTTATCGGTGTTAAGGGTTAGACGGACTTCCCCTCTGCCAAATGTGGATGAGGGCTGGGGCATTTTTGCTGCTGGGTTGTTGTGAAAGAATGAATGTCTTTCTAAAAATATGCTCAGTAAAAATTTATGAGCTTGAAAATTGCTCCTTCTATTGAGGAGGTCAAACTAAATAACCTGTAAGCTTATATAGCTTTGGATAATGGGTTCAAGACTTTCTTAACACCTGTCAGATTTCTGCCAGTAGTCCAAGAGGCTTATGAATTGCATTAATAACCTTCCCATCTTGCCATCAGCCCATGCATTCACAGTTTTCGTCCATTTTTATGGCTGTGGGCAAGAAGGTAGAATGTCACATTTAAAGAATTTGTTTCTTTGCACATGAATAAGTCCTGATCAGAGTTCAAGAGCATGGAGCAAATTCTAACCTCTCTGAGGCGACAGGATACTGTTGGATCTTAAAAAAACCCTTAAGTATCAGGGGATTTTATTATTTTCTTTTTTCCTAGAATGAACTTCTTACGTGCTATTGCTTTTAAATCAAGTTTTTTGGGCTACAGTTATGGCAACTTCAGATTATTTGAACTTAAAAAGAGTATGTTGTGATCTATCCTTTCACTTGCTAATGGATGTCAAACAATTCAATAAAAAATTATCAAGGCATAAAATCAAATTTTTAAACAAATTTTGTGACATTTTCAAGTCT
Organism: Psilopsiagon aymara; assembly: GCA_024733675.1. Lineage (NCBI taxonomy): Eukaryota > Metazoa > Chordata > Aves > Psittaciformes > Psittacidae > Psilopsiagon > Psilopsiagon aymara. The sequence goes on from JANRGW010037928.1 coordinate 18,009, forward strand.
TGACTGACTTCCTTTTAGATGGATTGAATGTATCTTTTGAGTAAGGGACTTGGAGCTTTTATTATCGTTGCTATTTAGTTCTAATTAAATTCATTTATTTAAAAATATACTACTTTAAAGGTTTAAATAAAAAAATAAAATGAAGTTCAATTTAATTTAAAACCATTTTGATAATAAATATGCTCCTGAAAAGAGAATCTATGTCTCTGAAACTTCAGTATCACAATGTGATCTCTTACTCTGGTGTGTGTTTTTTTGTTTGCTTTAAATTATATTTCTGGAGTAAAAGTATTTCTCTGATGCATTTAGGTCTGAAAACTAGAACAGAAATTGTGTTAATCTCTATTCTTAGGATTTAAAGTTTCAAAATACTTCAGAGACTAAGCACACCATTAAGAGGAGTATGCCCCTTTTTGTGTATTGCTTTGGAGCTGTCAGCAAAAAGGTTAGTTTTACTTTGATTCAAACATCCAAGTTCTTTGCAGAAGTTGCTGGGTTTATGGTTGACCAACGTGCATAAATTTAAAGTAATTTAGCTTCTCATTGATTTTTTTTTAAATAAAAGAGGCCATTAACCTTGTAAAATCATTGACAGGATTATAAATCTGCATCTTTGAGAATTATGTAGACAAGTTTATAAAAGCTCATGAAGCGATCTGAAAGCAAAAGGACTAGGTTTTATTAACAACACTTCTTAAAGCCCATCAAAATGCTGGAAAAATATCAGCAGATAATTACACATTCCATCATGGCAGTGACTCCATGGTAGTTCCTATGATGTGTAGCACTACTTGTAGATTCAGGATTAAAGATACCTTCAAGAAATGGATACCCAACTACAGTTTCTTAAATAAATGGTTCCTAATATTTTATATGTAACTCACTGTGGTCACAGAGAATTTGGGGAATGTGTTTTGCCGCCTCAGACCAGGTTTGTTTATCTGTGAAGATCTTGCCTGTTTGTTCCAAATGTTATCAGGTTGTCATATGCAAGTATCCTAACCAGCTGGGCAAGTGGCATTTTGATGGGCCTGTTGAAGTCTGTGATCTGTCATCACTGGAATGCTGAGCCCTAATTAGAAATAAATGAGTGGTGTTCTTGTGCCTATTTCATGGGCTGATCTTTCTTTTTTCTGTTTGGGAACATTTCTGTTCTGCTTTCATAGGGCTGATGCTATTTGAAATATTGAACTGAGGTGGGAATTTAGGGACGACGTTTAGCCTTGTGAGTGTTAGCACTTTGGCTGCCACACTTTTAATATGCATATCTGAACTGGAAAGTGCTCTTGGACTTTTGGATGTAATCAGTTCTTGATTTTTAGCCAAAGTTTTCTGGCATGTGTTGGAGCAGTGATTTAGTATTCCTCATTTAGTAAGCTCCTTCAGAGGTGCAGTTTACTGCTACAAAGTGCCTGATGTAACATGCACACTAACTAGCCATGTTGATGGAGGAAGTTTATTAGCATCTATGGGTACTTGCTTCTGTCCTATTTCTTGTAACTTTTTTCAGGTCAGACTGTGTTCCCTTGGCAGAAAAACCCAGCCCACGATATCTGCTGGCTTTGTTGAAGTCTTTAATTAATTTACTTGTGATGAAGTGGTGGTAAGCAGCACATGACTAGTAAAAAGCTCCAAGGATTTAATAGTGCTTGAGCTGTGTTTTCCTGCATGTTAAGATGTTCTTACTTTGGTTTTGACCTTTTGCAGTATGTCAAAATACTGTTGCATATGAACTTGCTTCAAGAGTTGCTTGGAAAAGGCTTATTTAGAGCAGCATGCATTCCAAAGCCTTTCAGAGGTTCAGACTGCTTCAAAGCAGTGTGGTGGTGGTGTATTCTTGAACCTTGGTCCTGTGAGCATAGCATCATTGATACTTACACTGAACTTCTGTGCAGTTGTACAGCAGGGAGGAATCTTGTGTCTATGTTGGGCAGGCTTGTTTGGGTTCAGTTGATGACATGTTAGAGTCTCCTCTTTGACCACCTGATACTGATACATTTATGAGGAGATCATATCCAGTATCTCTGTGATGTTCAGATCCCACATTGGCAGCATACTGGCATACTGACTCATGGAGTAGTCTAGTCTGATCTGTGATTTGTCAAATCAAATGAACAGCTAAAGCTTGATTTTTCTCATCACTTAATTTTTGCAACTATAAGGAAACTTATCAGCTGAAGCTGCTGTTACACATACTGATTCAGCCACACAACTTGTTACTATTTTATTTGCTTTAGTCTTTCTGAAAATGGAAGTTACAGAGAAATACAGTGGCCCAGGTACACTGTAGTTCTCCTCCTAGATCCTGCTGCTTGCTAAGGTGCCCTGTTTGTTTTCTCTTCCATTTCTCCTCAGGGACAAAAAGCTTCATGTCTGGTGTTTGGTTAGCAAGTCACTTCTGTGTTCAGCTATAAAAATAAACAAGACAGGTTTAAAAAGACCCACTAAAGAATTGTTTTTATCTGCAGGCTTATGTACTATCTGGGATGATGAACCAAGATTTAGGCACTGGGGTTTTGGTTTGTTTGTCTTGTCCCAAGCTTGTGAATGGTATTCAAGTCCCCTTGTGAAACTGGCCTTTTATGCAGCAATTTTCACTGTGAAAGTGTCAACCCCATGCCTCCCCCTGCTCTGTATTTAGTTGTGGGTTAAAGGATCTGCCTGCATTATCCATGCATTTTTATCTCCCTTTCCCTCCAGTTTTCCCTCTAGCCTTCTTTTTCCTCTTTCTGCTGTGCCCTGGAAGAAGACTGCTCCACTGCAATGCTTGGCACTCTCCATGCTTGGGCAGTGGTATTGAAGAGAACTAGGAGAAATGGTGGTTAAGAATAGACGTTGATGTGAAGATCTTGGGAAGAGAACTGTAAGAAGATTACAACAGTGGGTCTGGTAAAATGCAGGTTACAGAGGCCATTCAAAGGAGCACAAGATGTAGAAAGCAGTAAAAGGAAGATGAGACGGGTTGATGACTTTGACTGGACTTAACCAGGATCCTGTGGGATGGAAACGGGGAGTCTGCTTGAACATGGCTAGTATTTCCCACCTTTTATTGTCATTAATGGGGTTTAAGAGAGGTGGGAGCAGAAATTGAGCAAGGGACTTGGAGATGTGTTTGGCCAAGAACAGGTTTGGGACGTAATTTTGGGGGAACTGTCCAAAAAATTTTGCTGCTGACACTGTCCCATCTATAACTGATATTGGATTCCAGACTCCTTGGCTCAAGCTTCTAATTCTTCTGCCAAATATCTGAATGTTTCAGCTTGCTCAGGGAGGATAGATTCTCTGACAGATTTTAGCTGCTAAAGTGCAGCTTTAAAGTACAACTTTCCACTGTCTAGATGTAAACTTTGACAAATTGAACAGATTTTTGCAGAAATGAGAAAAAGTACGTCCTTTACCTGAAGTGTACCTTTTGAAGGCCACCTTTCAGTGCAGGAGATCTGAGAACTGTTTGAAGAAAAGGTCAGCAACATTAAAGAGCGTATTTGTTCTCTAGGCCTCTCTTGGAAAAGACTGACCTGTTTCGACTGGAACAAATACTGTGAGACACAAACTGTAAAAGATGAGGACATTTGTTTAAGGTTGGCAAGGCAATAGTGTCATCCTACAGGAAGTGGTACTTTAAGAGGCAGTGCTATCAGTTTTGCTACTGTCGTTCTTAATTACTGTGATTCCATAAAAAGATTTTTATCTGGAAAAGCAAACAGTAAATTGCTGTAATTATGATTGATGCATGACACAACAGGATGGAAGAACTGACTAAATTTTCAAGGGGGCTTGGAAGTGGTGTTTAATATCTGTATGTAGTAGACAGACAAGCTGTTGGCTGTTGAATTGGCCTTTTTTTAAAAAAAATAAAAATCTTACCACCTGTGGTGTTAATGGGTTGTGCTGGCGGATCCCTTTAATGTATTTTCTCGCATTTCTTGGGTGTGTTTTAGTTACGTTGTTGCTCAGAATGCCTTCCACTATGGATTTAGATCCATAGTTTGATTGGTGTCATGAACGTACAGAGGTAGTTGTGAACCTGTACTTGAAAATGATGGAGATGTTTATAGCAAAAATAGGAGGGTAGAAATGACTAGCTTACCTCAACTAGGTCTCTTCTAAGCATTGCTTAACTTTTGCATCGCCCTGTCACTGTCAGCTGTGGCTGTCAGCTCTGTGAAGCTGAGACATTCCTTCAGCCCAGCTTTTCTGTTTTAGCACCTCTCCTGCTCCCTCTGAGGGCCAGATGCTTTTTAAAGAAACATACAGGGCTTGCCATCTTTTGCTTAAAGGAAATTTTTTGTCCTTTAAATGCAAATTTCAAAGCTGAATGATGTCCATAAAGTTTAAATAAAGCATGTGTTGCTTTAGACAGCAACATGGTAATACAGATCTTCATTGTCATTTAAATGTAAATTTAAATGTAAGTTTTCAGTCATTCTGATTTAGATTCCATTATATTCCAAGGTGAATGAAGCAAAGATGGTGGGGGTCTGTATTTTCTCTTTTCTCCCAATTGCTTGCACCTTATACTCAATTAATATTGTTAATGTGTGCTATGAACTGCAAGAGTAAATTGCAGTTAAATGACAGGGAGAGAACTGAGACAATACCCAGAGACCACCAGGCAGGAGGAGAGCATAAACCTTTTCTTGTGAGCTGAGAAGGACTTTACATATGAGAACAACATTTAAACCGTATTTTCAGATGATGCCGAGTGGATGACCAGCAGTGTTGTCACTTTGCTGTTGGTGGTACAGCCTCACTAGTGGTTTCTGATTTCGTCTGGAAAAAAAATCCAGCCTTCACTTGACTGATCACTGGATTTTGCTGCTGTAGTGTCTGCCAGCTTGCTTCAGCGCTTTATTGCTTCTTTTTTTTTTTCATGTAGGAAATTGGTTTACAAGTTACTTGAGGGGATCTTGCCATTTTGCAGTTTGCGTGCTTAGCATGCTTTTGGGAAAGAAAAACTGAATACAAATCTTATAATAGACATCAAAGAGATCTAGCCAGAATTAAGGTTATTTCATGCCTTTAAAAATGTTTTTGAATGTTCTAGATATTATTCATATTGTAATTACGCTTTAATGTCTACTAGCTCAGCTCATTATTTTTAGTTGCTCGTTAGTGTGAGTTAAATTATGACTGGATTTTATTTATTTGATTATGAAATCGTTGTTCTTTTACAATGCTCACTCCACATGATTTTCTTTTCAGTTACAGAACAGTATGCCTTATTTTCACTGTGACTGATTTTGTTTAGTAAAATATTTGTAAAAATAAATATTTGTTAGCTTTCTACTGAGACTGCCTTTCTTTAACATCTAAGTCATTCAATAAGAGACAAAGCAATGCTGTGTTCATATCAGGGTTATTTTCCAGCTATGGGCAAAGAGGCATGTTGATACTCACCCACCCAGAAGAAGAGAATTGACATGATCCTTTAAAGGCTCCTGTCTCACTCCTCTGAGAAACAGCAAGACATATGCCACAAGCCTTTTTTTTCCCTGCAGCCTGAAGTGCGTGCTGACAAATCTGTCTGTTTTTTTGTGCATCATTTTTGCTGAAGGAAAGGGCCCACTGAGAAACACAGCAAAAGTAATATTTTTTTATTTTTTTAAAAAACTCAGCTTTTCTGTAGAATTCTTCACTTGTAAGTAGAAGTTGAAGTATTCTCGTAGGCAACATCCTTTCCCAGAATGCCTTACTGTTTTCTATGTAAAAAAAAATACTCATTGCAGGTACATATAGTTAAGTGATTTCTTGTTGTATTCATACATTGGGAAAAGTGGGTAACAAAACTCACACTGACTTCAGCAAGGCACGAATTTCAGTACTGGTGCTCAGTTATTTAGTCACTTGTTTAGACAGTATAATACCAATATTGCAGGTATACAGTTTACAACAGAGATCCTTATTGCGATTGCAAAGTCAATCATTCAGAAGTTGTTAGAATTAAGTTTACATGTGCAAACTTCATTTGGTCCTTCTACTTGTACTGTTCATTCCTTAACTATGTAACAGCACCATGTTTGCTCCCGCTGTGTTATCTCTGCTGGTGTCGGATGATGAATGCTTAATTTAATTCTTGATGTGTGTCTCTAGCTATATGCACCTACTGTGCATTATTTAAATGCAGATGGTTTTGAGATTTTCTAGAACACTTGTCACCATACTCTGACTACTTAAATATTTGTTAATCTTAGCACCCCGCTTGCTGAGAATTCTTTTATATGATGATTTTGTGATGACTTTCAAAGTACTTCCATAGCACTGGGTAATATCAGTGTACAGTGTTGCTTGGGATTTTGTAATAATTGTGTGCACTCTGTGGTTCTGAAAAGTGTAAATGAAGATCAGAAGTTGAAATCTTCAGAAAATGTGGTGGTGGTATCAGCTTGAGTCACTTAGTGTGACACTCAGCCACTGGTTGGCTTTCTTTTGAGATCAAGTTGGTGTTCTTCTGACTTGATCCAGCTTCTCTGATGGATGGATAAAGTCCTTCCACTGGTGGGCAATAAAGCTGGATCAATTTCATACCTGGGCCTGTATAAAACTAAAATTCAAGCAACCACTTATTTCATCTGTGGAAAAAATAAAAATGAAGGAACTGAGAACAGTTAATGGGTACAAGCACATAAGTTGGTTACTGCAGGATAAGTCAGGCTGTGAGCTTACAGGTTGTCAAAATGTGAGATAAATGCAAGATAGATATGAAACTGCTGTGTGCTGAAAACTTGTGCCCTGGCTTATCTCATGGTAGCGACTTCAGGAATGTGAATCTTGCAGAAACAGAGTTAGCATTGCAGAAGCCCCTATAATTGTAGTCAGTGTTTGCTTTGAGCACTTTGGCTTGGCATTCTTCATCTTAATTCTGATTTTTGTTTATGTAGTTTTCTTAATGTTTGGAAAAGAAAGTAGAAATACTTATTCCATTTTCTGGTATTGCATCTGCACTCCAGTGTTTCGTCATGTTTGCAAGCTCTCACATGGATATATTCTGCTCAAACTGAAATGCTAGCTGGTAGCTGTCATAGGTTGCTTCTGTCGGTAGACTGAAATTGGGGGAAAATTGGGAAAACTGCCAGGAATTTTCATTGATTCCCGCTGAAAACAGTGGTTTGGTAATCTGTGGGAATCTTAGGTTCTGAGATGGGCATCAGTGAAGAAAATGTGCTAATTTCTGTAGGCTCTTTTCAACTTTTCCCTAAGTTTGTGGCTTGCTTATTCCATGCTCTGTGTCTTGTCTCTTTTCTGCTTTGTCTACATGCTCTTACTTTCCACTTCATGCATTTTTTCACCTGTGAATGCTCTTTGATCGTCCTCTGGCTTTTCTTTCTCCTTACCTAGCCATTGTCTCACAGCCCTTTGTGACATCTCTCCTTTCCTGTATTCCTCCTTTCTTTCTCACTGCCAATAGTCAGCCTGATGAAAAGAGGCCATTATAAAAGCCTATGACATGACCCAATTTAGAGGATTTTCTTGGAGAATGTATATTCCTATCTGAAAGGCCTCTATGTTTCCAGTTTTTTAATCTTTACTCCCAAACATGGGTTTAGAGGTTGGGTTGTTGGGGTTTTTTTAAGGGGAAATTCATTCAGTGGGTTACAGAAGTTGTTGATACTATAGCCTGTTTTTTGGGAAATGGGAAGAATTGTTTAGACTGAAAACTGCCAGAGAAGTCATCCTAAGGTAGATATTTATGTTAAAACTGTGTCTGAAATTCAGCAAGATACCAAGACTAATAACAACCACTGACATTTTTATTAGTAGATTGTACTACTAGTCCCAATCATGCTATATGTGCTTTCACATGTTACCTGCACTGTAGAGTTGTTTTCTGTACACACTGACATACTTTTGGTTTACAGAGTTTCCTTCTCTTACATGTTGAAATAGGCAGTGAAAGCAAGATGTGTCTGGCTGCTACAAGATAGCAGTAGTGTATTACAGTCTTTTTCCATGAGAGTTTAGCTTTAATAGGATGATGTCTCATTGTTTTTAACCTCCATCTGTACTTGTGTCTGAAGAGCATTGGGAACAATACACAATGCATAAATTTATATCTAGAACATAATGAAAGAGACATTCATTTCACATGGCAGCAGTCTTCTCTATATTTATTTAGATTAATATACAGTAGTGCTTTTCAGAGCTTATTTGATCAGTCCTTCCAATGTTTTGTTCCAGTTCAATAAGCAAAGAGGTTTCAGCAGGTCTGTGATTTCCTTTTTTGCTTAGGGGTCTACAGCTATAGTGGGAAGAACCTCTGAAGGGGTCTACAGCCATAGTGAGAAGAACCTCTGGGTTGTTACACACGCTGTTTTTCTCGTTTTCTTCCTTAATAACATAATACTAATTTTGCCTGGCAAAATCTTGGAGCAGATTCTCCTGGAAGGCATGCTAAGGCACATGAAAAACAACAAGGTGCTTGCAGACAGCCAGCATGGCTTCACTAAGGGGAAATCCTGCCTGACCAGTTTGATGGCCCATGATGGGGCTACAGAACTGATGGACAGGGGTAGAGCAGTTGATGTCATCTACCTGGACTTGTGCAAAGCGTTCAGCACTGTCCCGCACGACATCCTTGTCTCTAAATTGGAGAGACATCAATTTCACAGGTGGAGCACTCTGTGGATAAAGAACTGGCTGGATGGCTGCTCGCAGAGTTGTGCTCAATGGCTCAATGTCCAGCTGGAGACCAGTAACGAGTGGTGTCCCTCAGGGATTGGTGTTGGGACC
>JANRGW010037930.1:7405-32290 GCA_024733675.1 Psilopsiagon aymara
TGCATTCTTTCAATTCTCCTTCCCATCCCTCCAGGAGCAGAGGGAAGAAAAAGGGGGAAGTGAGTGAACAAACTGTGGCTGGTTTATGGCTTAAACCACAACAGAGCACTCAGAGAATTATAAAACTTGAATAATGTTTTAATAAAAATCGTAGGCTAAATTTAACAATGTAACTGTATGTAGCATCTCTTGCTACTCCCCTTTGGCTCTTCATGGCCACCCTCTCCCCTCTTGTACATTGGTGTAAATCAGAAGTGCTCCAGGGGTGAGTTGGATTTGATAGTCACCCGGTTTAAACCAGACCTCAACTCAAAGGCAGGTAATATTCATTGTGTGTCATCCGCAGAGTTATCTGTGTGGCTTTATCCTGGAAATAATGCATGTTTTCTATTTCTTTGGTGCAGAAACTGCCCATCTAAGGGCTCCTGATACCTCTGTTTCCATAACTCAACACCAGAACCACATTATTTCTTTTTCTATGAGATGCACATGAGCCGTTTGTTTTCAATCAAAGTGCTTACAGATTATTTTACCATGCTGGTTGAAGGTATGTGTTGCCTTTTGTGCCGTAGCTATCATTCTGGGTTTCTTACACATTGAGTCCAGACATTTTCTTGCTTGAGTACAAGAAAAAGCATTCCAGTTAATTCCCAGCATTATAATATGCTACTGGGAACTTGAGTGCAGAGTTTATAGGCTCCCAGGAAAATTAACCCAGGCTTTTCACTCGAGACTTCATTGGTTTTAAATCAAGATCACAAAACCAACTATAGGCAGGTTAATGACAACTAGAAGAAAAAATTGCGCTGATGAGCTCAAAAGGCCCCAAGGTACGTCAACCACAAGAGCGAATCTTTTTTTCCCCCAACCTTCAGCAATGCAAACTCTCAAGGAAAACCTTCACAGTGCCTGAAATATGCAATACAAACAAGACTGGCTTTCATTCTTATCCATGGCATGAAAGAATTACTCAGACATCTTCTAAGCCAGAAGAGCTTCAAATCTTTTCGTGAAATTGCCATAGCTGGAGGGGTGTAGATCTACCCCAACCATCCAAAGCTGCAAGAAAACTTGAGGACAGGATTCTGTGCTTTGCCAAAAAAAAAAAAAAAGCCAGTTGCAATGATGTTGCAATGAGCTTTGTGCTGGATCATGTGTAGAAAGGGGATATTTCCATCTTACTGTCAGTCATGCTTCAGCATGGCAACATACGGGACTCTGAGCAATTAACTTAGAAATAGGAAGAGCTGTTCCCTCTTTGTCCAAGAGAGGCTGTGATCCTGAGGTCCTCTTGACTAAAACACACTGGTGTCTCCTTGTAAATTGCATTTCTGGGCTCAGTGGCTGACAGATCTGCAAGCCATAGAAAGACGAGGGACCAGAAATCCGAGGGTTTTTCTTTTTTCCAGTGGTTGCTTTACCTGCTCAGGCAGGTGTGGGAGCAGTGGGCACTGGCTGCAGAGTTCTTAGGAGATGAACATCCTTTCTTGTACAAGCCTCTCTTCCAATGCTGAGTCAAGGTTTGTTCCATCACACACACCCCATGAGCTGCCAGCAATGAGTTACATGCTTGAAATGGTGGGTTTTTTTTCTAGATGAGGAAGTTTGACCTGGGGATTTTTGGCAGGTGAGGGGGTACACTGCTGCTCTTCTGTGGCAATGAGCTGGTCTCTAACCAACCAACCAACCAACCAAATGTTCTCACATCCATTTTCCCTGAAAGAAACAAAGGAGGTGATAGAGAAAAAGAGCAACCAGGAAAAGTATAAATTAAGCTCAGTTTTCCTAAGCCACCACCTCTGCCTAGGGTAGGCAGCAAGATGGCAATGGTGTAATTAATTCCCTTGGAGCATTCCCCCAGCAAGAGCACACCCAGTGAGCCCGCAAATCCCAGAAGTGATCCATGAGACCATGAACTCACTGATAGAAGGCCAGGCTGAGATCTGTATGGGCTTTTTAACTAATTTACAGAGGAGTCTGCATGGGAAAAAAACCAACCCAAACCCATGTGGAGTTTTCTGAGTAATCCAGTTAGGGACAGATTTTCTCTCTCAATTCAACTACACAATCCTGTTAAATCCAGGAAAACGACTCCTGATGATGGTGATGCAGGAGAGTGGAGTCAGAACCTCTAAAACCTATTTTTAGCACAAGGCCATTTATTATTGACCCAACATACTGTAATTTCTTCCCTCCACACCTTTTCTGTATCTTTTTTTCCTAATGGAGATGTTATATTCCCTTTCTGTATCAGGAACTGTATGGAGTGACATTTTGTCCTTGTGACAGACACAGCCCACCTAAGGGCTGCTGGCCTTTTTCTTCCACCTTCTTCTTTTGTTTCTTGGCAATTTCTCCTTTGGCTGATGAAACCTTCCCTGAGGCAGAAGAATTTAGCTTCCCAGAAAGCAGGCTTGCCAGGCGTGCTCCCCAGCCTCTGACTGCTCCAATTATTAACATGAGGACAAACAGATGAGAAGCCATGAACAGGGTCAGCTCTACCTGAAAAAATATATCACCTCTGAAAACCCCAGGCCAAGGTGTGAAAGCACAGCATGATGGGCAGCAATGGAAGTGCCTGACTGGCCAAACCCAAGCAGATGCACAGTGATGCTGACCACAGCGCAATGTCTGAGCTCACTTTCCAAGTATCAGTTTCCTGGAGGGAGAGAAAAGTGGGGATCAAAGGCATCTCTAGCATCCTTCAGTGAGGAGGAGTTAGCAGGTGAAATTCCCAGGTAGGCAACAGGCAACACCTTGTGCTCTTTGGGAGAATGAACCAACATGGGATGAAGAAGCGCTGCATCCCTCCTGCTGCTCCAGTCTTCTCTTCAAATGACTTCTTCAGGTCCAGGCTATCCATAGAGGGACCCAATATATGCTGGAAATGGAGACCTAGTCCTGTGATTCCTAGCCAATCCGAAAAAAAGAATAAAGAAGATGAAGACATAGCTGGACCATAGCACTAAATATCTTACTGTATTGTCACTGTTTTCTCAGGTCTGTGAGGACTGATGTCTTGTGCTTTCCTTCCTGGTTTTCCATTTAGAAGAAACTGTAGCATTTTTTTTTAGAGGAGCTGATGACTTTCAATGGGAAAGGACAGATCAGGACACAGAAATCAGAAATTACATGAGGCCATTTCAACTTGACAGGCTGCTGCCAATTCCTGAGCTAGATCTTTATCCAAAGACCTAGAAACTATGTCATGCTCACGGTAATGTCTAGCCCACTATAGAAAACCCTTACTTCCACTGCTGTTGGCATAACAGCACAGCTCTAGCTCCAGCACAGCAAAAGCACAACCTTAAACTGCTGCAGGCATCTTCCCTGGAGGAAAATAGTCATCACCTCTCCGTGGCAAACAATGCTGATGAAAGGACAGCTGAAACTAACTGTGGGCTGGAGCACCTTGCTTCAAGAAGCAATGCAGTAATAATGCAAGCACCTTCATGATGACGGCTCTGGTTATTTTGAGAAGTCTATGTTTTCAGAGCAAAGCTGTTGCAAATTTGCTGTGATGAGAGGGAAGTAACAGCAAGTCTGGGGCTTTTCCAGCCTTCGCCATTTGAGCAATCAGCATCAGATCCATGAAGTTGGCAAGTGAGCCATGAACAGATGCTCAGGAAAATTGGATCATTTACAAAGTGTTTACAAATACTTCCCGCTGGTCCCTCGCCAGTTTTGCCATCCTCCCCACTTTGAGAAAACATGCACGTATGTCCCCAGCCATTGTCCTCTGGGTCCTTTCTGATGGGATTGGCCCTGAAGGCATGGGGGAGCTTTGCAGGAACTTGTGTCTTCCCCATCACCTCATCCACAAGGAGAAATGTTGCCTGTACATCCTGCCTGACTGGGGCAGTGAAGGTGGCCCCTGGCACTTTTGACACAGCCCCAATTTGAAGACATTTTGAATTAAAGATACAGTAAATGGGTTGTCTTAAATATGCAGCCCAGCAGCAACTGGAGGTATTCCTCCTGTGCTGACACACTTCACTGTTGCACACAGAAAATAGAGGTGCCACTTGCCTGTACCTGTATTACCTTCATTAAAAAGCAGTGCTCAGCCTGCCTGCTTTCAAGATGGGCACCTCTCTGAGGTGATCCCTGGAGGCAGTGAGAAGGGCAGGTTTCCACTTTGGCTTCTACTTCCATCCTAAACATGTCCTAGAGCTTGTGACAGATTTGCCTCTTTCACACAATGTTTGGTATGAGAGAGCAGGGTTAGTCAGGGTGGGCTGGGCTGATGCTGCCGGAGAACTGAGTGGGATAAAATTTACCACCTTTCTCCAGCTGACTTCTTACTGATCTCCTCTAAGACAGGCAGCAATGCTGATACAAGTTGGCATGTGCATTAAAAAGACTCCAGAATAAAATTTCCCTCTATACAGCCATCTCCCAGTCTTGCTCTTCCAAATACCTGGACTTTGACCCCCAGATTTTGCTCTGAAACACAGACCTAACATGACTGAGGAGTTCCAGGGTCATCTCTGTACCTCTGCAGGGGAAAAAACCCTACAGCTCACAGCTAGTTTCCCCAGCTCACCTTTTTCTACTTGCCAGGAGCATTGGAAGCCTAATACCACTGCCCAGGCAGCGAGCATCTTCATGAGCTCTTAAACCTCCTGTTTTAATGGAGGAAACAAGATCCTTGGCTGGACCTGCCTTCCCCGAACTGTGCATCCCGGCCTCACAGAGCCCTTCACTGCTACCGCAGCAACGGCAGAGGGAGCACACGCCGCTGCCTGCCTGGCACGGCGGGTTTGTCATCCAGCCATGGCTCTTCATTTCAGTTTTCCTGCAAAGAAGAGGAGGACTGACCCATTCACATCTCCAATGATTTTACTTGATTGGCACGGCAGGCCCCGAGTGAGCACAGCTAGTGGGTAGAGTCAGGAAGAGCTTTGCTTCGGTGCTATGAGAGCAAATCCCGCTGCACAGTTGTGGTTTGCTCCCTAGTAAGAGGCTTGGAAATATCGATCGGGACTGAAGAAGAGATGTGCACAGGAGAAAGAGCACAAGATTTGGGGATTTAAAGATGATATAATTGGATTCCTGAGTCAAACACAGTGGACAGGAAGGTTGGCAACAACATCCGTCTAGGTGCAAAGGTTTTCTTAGCCTTGCTCACCTGAGTATACAAAATGGGACCATCCCAGAGGATATATCCTGGGGAAATGGCATGCCTGAGCAAATGTTTTAGGGAATTTCTTTCTTGTTGGGCCAAAACAGCTGTGTTTCCTCCATGTGCATCACATTAGGCTGCTGTCCCTACGTTGCAGTGGTGCAGAATGGCGGGTCAGCTGGATACCTTCTAAAGGATGGATGGTAGCTTGTGGTTTCCAGGGATGGCCCATAGCTGCACCTACCAGTGCTTTCTGCCACTAAAAATATTTGTAATACTTTTAATTTGTAGCTTTTTAAGCTCTAACCTCTTCTGCTGTTTGTGTTAATTCTTGGATGTGCCTATTTATGTCATGTATTTCTCCCTATATGGATCTTCCAATGCACAAGCCTATGTGCCATGGAAACCAGGAGTTCTGCAGGATAACCTCTTGGAAATAGTAATGGCTCAGTCCTTGCGCACCAGACTGAATGGTAGACACATGGTCCTTTGGTGCTCTTCCATGGACAGAGGTGAGTCCCAGCATGTGGCTGCCCCCCATGCCATGTCCCTGGGTGGCATAGGTAGCATCCCCTGGCCTGGGGGATGGTGCTGAGCTGCTCTGGAGGTCTCAAGCCAAAATCAGGGACCACCTTGGTGCTACTTTTACCCCAAAACCCCAAAGTCTGCCCCTGGCCCAGGGGACAAGGCCATATATCAGCATCTTCATCTGACCCTCCAAAGCATTACCTATGTTCAAGTTGGAACCTCGCTGTTAAACTATATGCTCATTACTAGGTATAGGAAACATATTCATCTTTTACATGCATTTAAACATTCAGAGAGACCTGGAAGCCCTACAGCAACAAAAATCCCATGTTTTGCAAATTACCCCTTGTAGTTTCCAGTCCTGGAAACCTCCCCAGGGGTTTCCTTGCTCCCTGACTGCCTCTGGCCAGCTGATTTTCTTTTCACGTTTCCATGGAAACGAAAGATGGATGGGTGAAAAGAGGGGGAAAAAAGTTCTTGTGATAGGTGGCATTTCCCAGCATGGAAAGTGGGATCTTCCCAGGCTGGGGTATTTTTCCACATGATGTGGAGGTGAATGGGCAGCAGTGGGTTGCTCTTGTTGCCTGCTGCATTCAGAACAGCAGCACTGATCTTGAGGGTTTAATGCTATTACTCATGGCAGCTTTGCTGCTATAGAGGTGTTGATTTGATTAAAAGAAAGCATTTTCTAATGGCTGGGTCAGGACATGGGGACTGCCCCATCTTGCTTGAGCCTTTTCAGTGGTGTGACCTTAAAAGATGGCTTCAGCCAGTGGATACCTCTTCCCTGTGTCTGTGTGGGCATATAAAAATGCCTGTTTTCTTCATACCTCTGCTACGAGGCTCCATTAAAAAAACATTTGCAAAGGGCTTGAAGTCCTTGGCTGGACATCTTGCAACATCAATGGGAGCAGTCATAGCACACCATGATGCCAGGTAGAGCTGGCACAAAGACTCTGACTTCCGATGAAGATATCAAACCCAAGGTGTACTGCAGCCAGCTCAAAGCAAACCAGAAATTATAATCTCTGCAGGGAGAAGTGACAGCCCTGCTAAAGAGATCAAGGATTTATGGAGATGGGGCAGCCAGATCTCTCTCTTGCATCCTGATAGCTGATGTGACACGTCAGGTGTCAGGGCAGCTCCTATTCCTGAGAGGTTAAACAAGTTGCGCATTAGGAGGGGCTGACATGTTGGTCCAGGCGAGGAGCGAATCATTAAGTTATATTCCCATTGCTGAGACAGGCAGCGGCAGCTCACTGAGTTTTACGTAGCCTCAGGTGAGCTGTACGACAGGAAAATACACATCTGATGTGAGGTTAGGTGCTCTGAAATGTGAAATGATAATCAGGATGGTTGTTTAGTGCTGAGCCAGGCAAGAGGCTCTGTCATATAATGCAGAGTTGTGGCTTGGGCTGGTGTTTTATATCTCTCTATATTTATGTGTGTGTATATGTCTGTGCATATATATGTCAGTAAATATATTTATTTTAATGTTTTAGATGGTTGTTTTTAATTATATATATTATATATATATATTTTAATTATTATAGTCTGCCTTGCTTGAAAACTAAATTTCAGTGCATCACCAGACAGGGGAAATAGGGTTCCTTGATGGAAATCAGGGCAGCTTTTGGCTACCAGTGGAGAAAGAGCCTGGTTACAGGTTCAGGGGTCCCAGTATGAAGCACTGGGGATGGACTATGTCCAGTGAAGAGAAGTGACATTCTTTGTACATCATCAAGGTGTATGTGTACATATATGTACATAGATATGCACACACACATATATATGTGTGTATATACATGCATATACATGTGAATGTGTATATATACATTTATATATGAATATATATGAATACATACATGTGAATATATACACATGAATGCATGTATATATACTTAAGCCACCAGCACAAATCATGAGATACATAGATATTGATGATAGACATATCATCATATAGATATATCTATATCTATATCATAGATGAAATAGATACAGATATAGATATAGATATAGATATAGATATAGATATAGATATAGATATAGATGTAGATGATATAACAAGCCATTCAACGTGAGTGTTAGCATTTATGTTTGACCATACGTGCCTGTGGGATACCTCTGTCCTGAGCTGCTGGGATTCCTGTCTGCCACGGTAGATATTTGTGTTTACCCCTGCTGGAAAGCACTGCCACTCCTCTCCTGTCCTCTTTCTTGCGTGTTTGGGCTCTATAACCCTATTTATTTTCTTGCAACTCCAAGTTATTTTAGGTAGTAATAGGATAAGAAAGTTTCAGGAGTGAATCATGGAAGGATAAATACCATCAATCTGAGCATTTCACACCGCCAAACTTAACCTTGAGAGGACATTGAATATTGGTAGGTTTGAGGGGGAGGAGCTGAGTTCTCATCTTAAGATGCTTATGATTAAGAAGCCACAAGACACACACTGAAGTGATCCTCCATCTCTCCTCCAGCCTGCAGTAGCGAGGAGGCACAGGGGCAGGGCTGTGAGGAGCAGAGTGGCTCAGTGTGCTGGTACCGCAGCGCATATGGTGAGCCTGGCCACACGCTGCTCCAGAGCTGTGAAATCCGGAAGCACAAAGGTACACACCATGGAGAAACTATCAGCTGTGATCTCCAGCTATCTCTATGGCTTTCTGTTCAGAGCCATAGCATTACCTGAACTAATGGTTTTTCACAGTGGAAAGGGTTTGTTCAAAACCCCCTCTCAAAAGAGGAGAAAATAAAATCAGATAGACAAGAGGATACTGACTGCAGCAGCTACATGCAGGAAAGAGCTTGCGATTTTTAGATGATTTCAGGAGTGGGGATGATGAGAGATGCAGCGGGCAGGGGCCACAGTGCAGCGGTGCTGGCACCCCAGGGGGGCCCAAGGATGCAGTACCACAAAAATGTGGTATCTGTCTTCTCTCTCCTTGATGATGACCAAAGAATGCCACTTCTCTTTGCTGTATACAAGGTCTCCTCATGCTGTGCTGGGCCCTCTGAACCTGTCACCAGCCTCTTCTTCCACTGGGAGCCAAGAGCTGCTCGATTCCCATCAAGGATTCCTTTTTCCCCCCTCTTGTGACACATTAAAAGTTAGTTTTCAAGTGAGACAGACTAGGATGCTGAAAAAAAAATAAACAAGCAACCATCTAAAGTATTAAAAGAAATACATTTACTGCAAACCTCTATTCGTCATTCTTAAGGAGCTGCCTCTGGTCTGTGAAGTTTACCTGGGTAAAGTGAGTTGCCCCCGTTTTCATTGTCTGAGTATTAAGCAGAAGTTTCATTATTCTAATGTAGCATGAAAATACATTTAAATAGCATTTCATTTTGCCCTTTCACAGTATTAAGTAACGGCAAGAATCTTTACAAGAGCAATTGCCAACAGCTTTTTGAGCACACACTCTCTTTACAAAAGTCTCATGATGATTTGGGAGAAGCAATAGGGGAAAAATATGCTTCACTGACAGAATAAATGAGAGTCTAATGTAATACTCAATACAGTCTTATTTATGCTATAGCTAATTACAACAATAATCTGTTGTGTAAGGAAGGCATTTCAATGTCAAATTTCATCAAAGAGATTAACTCTCAAGGAAAGGCAAAGCAATGTGGGTCAGAAAGCACTGAAAGTGCCCACCAGCAGAGCATCCCTCTGCTTCTCCAGGTGGGGGCCCTCAGCTAAGTCCCAGCTACACTTCTGAGCATCAGACAAGTAGATTTTTGACTGCTCAGTATCCTGAGTTTGTTTATTAAATTAATAGAATCACAGAATGGTTTGGGCAGGGACACCTTCCACTAGACCAGGCTGCTCAAAGCCCCATCCAGCTCGTCCTTGAACACTGCCAGGGATGGGGCAGCCACCGCTTTTCTGGGCAACTTGTGCCAGGGCTCCACTACCGCCAGCATAAAAAATTTCTTCCTCATGTCCAATCTAAATTTACCCTCTTCCAGTTTAAAACCATTGCACCTTGTTCTGTCACCACAGGCCTTGATAGAAAGTCTTTCTAGATCTTTCTTATAAGCCCCTTCATGTATTGAAAGGCCATAATAAGGTCTTGGAGCTTTTTCTTCTCCAGGCTGAACCACCCCGTCTCTCTCAGCCTTTGTCCAAAGGAGAGGTGCTCCATCTCTCTGCCTATTTTCATGGCCCTCCTCTGGACCTGTTGTAACAGGTCCCAGTCTTTCTGGTACAGTGAACTCCAGAGCTGAATGCAGTACTCCAGGTGGGGTCTCATGAAAGCAGAGAAGAGGGGAGAATCACCTCCTTCTGCATGCTGGTCATGTTTCTTGTGATACAGCCCAGGACACAGTTGGCTTTCTAGGCTGAGAGCTCACAGTGCTGACTCATGTCCAGCCAGGAGCTCCTCTGCAGGGCAGCTCTCAATCCATTCTTCTCCCAGTCTGTATTGATATCGGGTATTGCCCTGACCAAGGAGCAGGACCTTGCACTTGTCCTTGTTAAGTCTCATAAGGTCTTCATGGGTGAAATCCTGACCTAATCACACCAAACCTGTGGAGCCATTTTGAAATGTCTCAATGACTAAAATGTGAAATGGTGTTCAAGCATCAGTTTGACAAGTCTTCCCTGTGTTCGGTGGTGGTGTTTCTGGGGAGCAGGTTTTAAAGAGCAGCTGCTACTATATAGCAAAGGCATTTCAAAGATCAGTGCCACAGACACTCTGCATGAGGACCCTCCTCTGTTGTGCATTCATGGCCCTAATATTTATCCAGCTCCCTGTGAGGTTAGTGAGCAGACCAAATTACCAGGTAATAAATCAAATTGCTTGTTCTGAGAGAGGGGTGCAATACCAGTGTGGCTATTGCTTATGCAAGCAGAGACCAGAAATATTCAGGTGATATCCATGGTGTTTTCCTAACACTAATGAGAATGAACTGCACGGTATCGGTCACTTGTCAGGTTTATGGAGTGAGAAATTCGCTCATAACCTTTTTGACATGTGCTCTCTGAAGCTGAGTGAAAAGTATTCAAGTCCCAGGAAGACTGTCTCTGAGAGGGCCTGTTCCATTAAATCTTCTTCAAGATGTCAATCACCCGCTAAATGGATCTGAGCACGGGAAGTGCAAATCAACAGGTTTAAATGATCTGGGAAGAGCCAGATGACACCAGCTGGAGTTGCTGGAGCCTCTGCCACCCCAGTGAGCAGCCACACTGACAGGGAGACACATTGCCCAGACTGAGACCAAACTAATGCAATTCCATTTCCAAATGATGGATGTCCTGTGAACTCTAGCACAAAACGAAGAGCTTACACTCCTTTGGATGATGTACTTAGGGATCCATAGGCATTAAACTGAAGTTCAGAGGTATAGAACTAATTAGCTGAACAGTGATGCTGCACTGATCTTGCCAGGTGACCTTGTAAAAGACCAGTGTCTCTGCTGCCTGTAACTTAATTGTGAAAAGTAGGCAACCTCCCCCTTCTTCCACAGATCTGGCTCTGTGGATCGAGAGCTCTTTGGGATGAGATATGCTATGTTTTAGACATAGAAAACATGAGGTGGGTTGGTATCTGCATGTGCCAGAGCTGCATGAGGCAGTGGAATAATGATGATGATGACAACGATGACTGCAACAACAATCAGCTGCTCAGAGAAAACCTTGACCACAACACAACCAAGCAGTTAAGGAGTATTTGCTCCAAAAGTCTGAATCTGTGCAACTTTAGGCAGGACAAGTTCTTGTGAAATCACATATTCAAATGCTGCCTGTGCTCTAGAGAGTGAAAGCCATGCCTGTGCCTTCTCGTGCTGCCACAGGTCTCCAGGGTCTCTGGTCTCTACCTAAAAATAAAACCCAAGCAAAAAAGAACAAGCTCCCTGCCAACAGCCTGGCATGGAGGCAGAGCACAGTCGCTGCCAGGCATGTGATCTCTTTGTCCTTACAGGTCAAACCTGGAATTGAGTTAAGGATGCCAAGTCTCTAGATCAAGTCTTGGAGCCAGAACCCCCTCTTGCCTGTCTCCTCTCTGTCAGCCTGCAACCAGGAGCCCTCTCTGGACCCTTGCCCAGGGCTCAGTCTCATGGTAGTATCAAACCCTGGCACTGAGGTTGAGGCAAGGTCTGAGGGCATCGTTTGAGCTGAGAAGTGCCCTGTCTCTTTCACCACCATGCACCAAAGGAAGGCAGGAGCAAAACTGGAGCATTTTCTCCACCTCGCGGCCCTGTAAGATTTTCACCCACACCCATGAAAGCATGAAAGTTGTGAGACCTTATCTCTAGAACCAGCCCAGGACAAGTGGAAACAGAAGCTTCATTTTGCCAATGCTTTCTACTGTGTCCCCCTTGCTGGCTGCCTGGGGACCAGAGCCTGTTTCCTCACGAGGATGTGGGTGGGAAGCTGGTTTGGGTCCTCATCCCATCTATGTCCTCCTATTTCCCAAAATCCAGGATAAACCACTGCAGTCCCAGCTTCTCTGAGGCACAGCGAAACTGTGAAAGTCATGTATGAACTTCCAAACGGAAATATCTGAAGTCATCTACTCTCAGGAGCTCTTAAGTCCAGATCAGCACTTGTCTTTTGTTAAACACAGGAAGAAAAAACAGAAGTTAGACCAAACCCACACAATACAAGATTGACATTTAAAAAGAGAAATGCTGAGTTTTCACATTACTCCAAGTCACCACATAAACAGAGCATCATTAAAACAACATTTGTGGGACAGCCACATCTCAGCTATCCTCTCCTATTCTGTCCTACCCTGCTCCTGACTCCCAAGGCAGGCTGTTGAGAGGTTATAAATAAAACCACAGCGAAGCTCTGACAATGGTTTCAGCAATTGGTATTTCTTCTCTGTCTCCAAGAAAGTGGAAAATCTGCCACACAGTGCTTACAGGTTATCCTTGGTGAGCTCAGACATAACCCTGGTGTATCTGTTAAACCCATGGTCGGGCAGAGGGAACGTGTCTGTCTGAATTGCAATAAGTTCATTTTAAAATAGTTGGTTTAACACTCTTTGTCTTGGTTTAAAGTATTCAGACACGGTTTCTCATGACTAGGTACTGGGTGCCTTGCAGATAGCTCTGGTGACTTCAGCAGGCACTTAGGGCTCTGGTCTGGATTTTTCAGGTGGTATAGCTCAGCAAAATAAAATGCTCTTGTGTCTGTCTATGAATATGTATGTCTAGATGGATAGATATATGCACTGTGTAAATACGTACAGATATGTTAGATTCAATTATATGGGGCTGGCTTTGCTCTCAGTCTCATTCACAACCCCAGCACCAGCATCTGTCCACACAAGTCTTAATTCTTCATGTGAATCACTTACAAAATTGACCTGTGGAATGAGCAACTGATAGCTTGGTTGAATCAGACATTCACCTCTGGGCCAAGCCTTTCTAGGGCTCATGGCACAAAGAGACACATACATGACCGGAAGCCTGACTGTGTTCCTCAGGAAACATAGTCTGGCCAGCCTCAGCCTTTGCCAGCACTGGGCTGAACTTTGTTTCTGGCCAACAGCAGCATCACTGGAAAACATGGTAGGAGCAGAACTGCTGCTTGCACAGCAAGGTATAGGAGTGTCTCCACAGCCTGCAGTGTTCAGGTTATTCAGGCTGTCTTCTTCATCTGGGGAATCAGATCCATGAAAGTCAATATGATGACACACGTATTCACATGGAGCTTAGTTTCGAGGAGCCAACATTGTTGTTTCCAACGTTGCTGTGCTTTCAAAGCTGAAGTGACTGAGCTACATAGGAAGCTGTGGCCTGCTGCTGTCAGTCCACAGTCATCTTCTGTGGAGCAAGCAGATAGTAATCTAAATGAGCAAGTCTGTAGCACAATGTTCTTTGCAGAAAACATGGTTTTGCACCCTACGAGGGCTAGAGAGCCACCATGACCTTGCCCATGATCCTACCCCTGGCTGTTCTCCATGTTCTCATCTCAGCCATTGCTGGGTGTGCCTTCTGTATCTCTAACACATATTGCTACTGGTAGGCTACACCAGGCACCAGCACCGTTTGAATGACCTAAAGACCATACCAAGCCTGGGAGCTGGGCAAACTGGGGCAGTGCAGAAGACAAATCAAATCTTTTGTTGTTTTCATGTGCATCCAAATCTTTCTGAGCAATCAACCAGCAGCATTAGGACAGAGGTATCTCAGGCTGTGGGTTGCTTCATGAGGTTTTCTGAACAGACCTTCTGGCATCTTGAGGATGCTCTGCAGCTGTGCTTGTGGGATCAATCCTCCAGGCAGCCCTCACTAGGGCCAGGTCTGTGCATTTGAAGGCTCAGGGGCAGTAACTTACTGAGGTTTGACAGCAACTTTGATGACATATGACCTTCTCTGCCCAGTGAGGAGGATTCGCCGTACGGGGAAACCAATGCAGTTCAGCAGCCTGAGCAGTACAGAGGTCTGTCTCTGCAGTACTTGATGGCAAGTCCTGCCCTTCCTTGGGCTCTTTGGGGTTCCCTCATGCATTCTTGCCCCAGCCTAGCACTGAGCTTCATTGCTTCCCCTCTCTTCCAGCTCCACATCCCTTCCTTTTCCCCATCTATGCCCAGCTGGGAGGTGGAGGGACAGGAGCCAGCTTTCCTCTGCAGAAAAACCTTCCTGTTTGTTTACCTTTCCCTCCTGCACATGCGGATCCCACTGATCCCCGAGAACTGTGTGAAGTTATTTGCTTAAGCAAACTGACAGCAGCCTCCAGGCTAAACTTTTGATCCAACAGTTTTCTGCCATCTTCAGAAAGTGCGGCAGCACAGGCACATGCACAGCCAGGTGCAGGCAGCAGCAATCCTGCAGTGGATGGGGCAGGCACGACTTGCCACAGGCAAGAGGAGACATCAGAGGTGCACCTCCATACTCCTGTATGCCACATCTTGGCAAGGGGATGGATGGCTGGTGTTATCCTGTCCTCAGTGTCCAGGCATGGATGTCTCCATCGTGGCATGGCAGGAGGCACCAAAGAAAGTACAGGGTGGTTCTGCTGTTGAAGCAAACCATTGCTGCTTCAGCTCCCTTTAATGTCTCTCTTGGTCCTGTGTTCCAGGAGACCTCTTTCTTCTCCTGTCCCTCAGGAAACAAGGGAGTAGTTGGAACCCATCACCCAGACCTGCCCAGCTTGAAGTTTTTCAAGTGCTTTCTGACTCTGCTCACATTGACTCTCCCCTCCTCAGGTATTTTTCAGTGTGTGTCATTGTCTCATATCCTGAGGCTTTTCTATGCACTCACAGAGCTTCAAAATTGTCACACTGACACCAACACTGTTGTTTCAACATTTACACCTCTAAGATAAATACCATGAAAATAATCAGAATCACAGAATCACTTCCGTTGGAAAAGACCTTTAAGATCATTGAGTCCAAATGCAAAGCTAACCCTGCCTAGTCCACCAGTAAACCATGTACCTAAGCACCACATCTGCCCTATCAAGAATTCCCGGAGCACTGGAAATTTCTCAGAATAAGCAGGTGCTTATAAATGTTGTAAACAGCAGTGTCTCTATGCATGGGACATCTTGGATTAATTTCTCAGAAAATGAAACATGAGCTTGCAACTGAGCTTCTGTGGCAAATCTGAACTAGAGCTGATGCCCTCGTAATCCAGATGTGTTCACTCCCCTGGATCATACCACCTCCTTCCCCAGATCCTTCCTCAGCACTGGAAGTACACAATAGAAGAATTGCAGGGATGGATTTAAGCACAGAATGAAGGAGGATGGAAACTATAAGGTAAGAAGGCTCAAAGTCTACACAGGATTGCCCAAACTTCCCACTCCAGCTTCATTAAGATGCACATAGATTATCATGCTGTGAAACCTTGCTCCCTGATTGAATAGCGCTAACCAACACAGATGAAACCATGGGATTTGTGCATACACGGGGGTAATGAAAAACACATTCATCATCCAGTGATAGTGAGAGATTAGATGCTATACCAGGGGGCTAAACAACACTGGTATACTCTGCTTTGAACCAAACTTTAATGTCTACTGACTTCAGTGAATTGCTCCTCACTGACTGCTGATCGTTGCCCTTCAGAAGTGAGGACAAACTGCTCAAGCAAAATGCTACTTGTGGTTAGTAGACATGCAAACTTGGAAATGAACAAACAAAACTTATACTTGTAGGAACTGATCACAAGATCAGGACAATGCCATGGCTTTTTACCAGCCACTAACATTCCCCATGATGAGCAAAACAGCAGCACCAGAAAGCCCTCCTGGAGCCATACATGGAGGATTCTGCACAAAGACAAGGGGGAAAATGCTGCCTGCCTGGGGAACATGTCATTCCTGGTCCCTTGAATAGGAAGAACCTGGGTTATCCTCTCATAGTAGTCCTTGCTTGCCATTCCCATTTGATGCCTTTGAGATGACCAAATTCTGAAGTCATTTGTCAGTCTTTGCTTCTAAAAGTTTTGGAGACTGATGGATTTGGCTATGAAGCAAACAATAACACCAGGTCTTCAGACACACTTTTGTCCACAGGTGGACATCTAACTCCACACTTACGGGTACAATGAATGGCCTGATTGTCAAAGACATTGAGCATCCAGATTCTGTCCTAAAAGGAGATTGATATATTTGACAAAAATGAACTTTCTCACAGTCTCACTGGAGAATTTTAAACACAATTCAGCTCTCCACAGCTGTGCAGGAAATCTGTAAATCAAGAAGTTACTCCAGGCAAGATTTAGAATGCTCTAATTGACTGTTGGATTTATGACAAAAGTACCACGAGAGACAAACTGGTTTCAGTACCTCACTGGCATAATTTATGGGAAAATATAGCTTTTATTCTGTAATAATTCTTTATTGCACTACATTTAGTCTTCAGACTTTCCCCACTAATGTTTCAGAATATGTAGAGATAAGGACAAGGGGGAATGGCTTTAATCTGGAAGAGGGTAGATTTAAATTAGCTATTAGGAAGAAGTTCTTCCCTGTGAGGGTGGTGAGGCATTGGCACAGAGTGTCCAGAGAAGTGGTGGCTGCCCCATCCCTGGCAGTGCTCAAGGCCAGGTTTTATGGGGCTTGGAGCAACCTGGTCTATTGGAAGGTATCTCTACCCATGGCAGGGTGGTGGAACTGGATGAGCTTTAATGTCCCTTCCAACCTAAACCATTCTGTGATTCTCTGATTTTATACCAAAAAAAAGCATTTATAATTGATTATCAGAAGTGCTTGAAGACCAGAAAGATGGGATATTTTAGTGTAGTGAGCTTAAAAAAACAACTACAAAGTGAGATCACCATTTAAGATTTTGCTGTGAATCACAATGGGAGGTGGATAAACTACTCCTGCCACATTCTGCTTTCACTACCCTGATGTAATTTGGACTGATCCTGTTAAAACACAGTGGGTTTCAAGGGTTGAACCAATATGATTTTCTAAATGTAGGTTTGATATTTTATACAAGTCCTAATAGTGCCCATCAGCCCCCATTATTAGTTGTGGTCATATCCACAGGATATACCAATTAATCCTGTAATTCTCCTGTTCACTTTTATAGCTTGTTTTCAGGTTACCAAAACCTTAGGCAAACAAGAAGGTGTAGTTAAACAGTCAAAAACTGTGCAGATGAGCCCCTCAGTGATATAGTTTAGTGGCAGTCCTGTCAGTCACAGGGTAATGGTTGGACTTGATGATCTCAAAGGTCTTTTCCAACCCAGTTGATTCTATGATAAGCATGGACTCGCATACACCAGGAGAGGCATGATCTCTGTAACCTCAAACACTGCCAATGTAAGGATTTTAAGATTTGGCCATAGCCAAGGGAGGCATGCTGTGTTTGTGGTGGTATGGCTACAGAGGAGCTGCCTATGGGGGAACCCAGTGGCTGTGTACCAGCTCTTGAACTGCTTCTCTAAGTCATGCTGTCCTCCAAGCCTGTACATAGATGCACATCGTGATTAAAGAGAAGACAGGGAGGGCAGGCTGCGTTATCTCCCCAGGTTCTGCAGAAGACATCATAGGGCTGCAAAGGACACCACATAGAGAGGGAGCCTGGGAGAAGGAGTGCTGTGTGCTGTAGGGTTGGGGCTGAAAGGCTGTGAGACGGTGTGAAGTGTGTGGATATGGAACTATGCCCTGTCCAGTGTCCCCCTTCTCTGCCTCAGGTGAGGAGGAAGAAGGATGGAAGGGGAGGGTGAAGAGTGGAAGAGGAGAGTGAAGGGTGGAATGGAGGGCAAAGGACTGAAGACAGCAAAATGAGGAAAAGGAGGGTGAAGTTTGGAAGAGGAGTGCGAACCATGGAAGAGTAGGGTGAAAGGTGGGACAGGGAGCTGAAAGACGTCAGAGGATGCTGAAGCAGCTTTGCTGTCCCAGCTGCTCCTGAGTGTGTTCTAGCAGCAGGAAAGCAGTCTTCATACTGTGTTGTTGTATAGCAAGATTTTTTAATGGATGTAAGCCCAAACCTGCAGAAAGTTTCTCTTGAAAGGCCAGATTCTCACAGGGTTCAAGTAATGAAGCTTCTCTGATGAAAGTTTATAGCAGCTGTAAGAATGAGTGTAATATAAGAGCAACCAGGGGAATATTGACTTTAAATATACTGACTTGCTCTGGTTTTAGCCTGTATTTTGGATCAAGAATCTTTAAAGAAGATTTGACACCAGCTTTTATGATAATACTTTTCCCTGATGATACCACACTTTTCCCTCAGTAACCACTAGAAGTAG
This sequence comes from Psilopsiagon aymara, assembly GCA_024733675.1. NCBI lineage: Eukaryota > Metazoa > Chordata > Aves > Psittaciformes > Psittacidae > Psilopsiagon > Psilopsiagon aymara. The sequence continues at coordinate 25,722 of JANRGW010037930.1, forward strand.
AAATAAGAATAAAAGCATTTTTCTAATCTTTACACTTTATATTAAAAAATGACTCTCAATAAACACCTTCCAGGATCACTTCTGACATTAAACATTGATTTCTATGTCTGTTATAAACCTTGAAGAATTGCCTCAGGCACTTGTAATAATCTAAGCATTAGACAGGAGCATTTTCACTACCTAATTATCACCCAGTTTAATAGAAGCCACACTTCAAAAAAATTTGAAAAAGAAATAATCTTAAAAAGAGGCCCATCCCCCAGCAATTCCACTGTTGCTGTTGGAGCCAAATGCAGTACATGCCAACACAGGGAATACAAGTCAGACCACCCAGTAACATGACTTCTTTGAAAAGACATTGCAATATATACAGAAATGTCAGGGTCTTCTTCTTTCTAAACAGGTAAAATCCTCTCCACTCTGCCCTTATTTCCAAAAGGAATAACATCCAGCTTCAATCTTTTCTATTTCCAAAACATGCCTCATTGATGAGCATATTTTGGACTCAAGGTTAATGTAACAAAGGGGTTTGTGCACCCCCATATCTAAGGCTCGTTCCTGCTTGTTTACATTTGAGGGCCATCATTTATTTTTGCATTGTTCTCCCCAAAACATGGCTTTTAGGAAATGAAAGCTGGGAATGTTCTGCGATAATTCAACTCAAAAGAGGCCAGTTGGGTATTATATCCAGGCACAACACAGAAAGTTTCTGGAATAGCCTGAATTTAGTGTCTCCTCTACTTCATACAGCTGTTTCCAGGATCTATATGCTCCTGCTTAACTTGGTTTTACAGTTCTCACTCCAAAAATTATAGAGGAATAAAATACCCAAAATAGAAAATTAAATACTTGAGCTAGGATAAATCTCATCACATGTAATCATATACACTGGAATCTGTTGCCCCAGCCTGTCTTCTCAGTAACATGAAGTTTGCAGTGATGCTCCTTTCCCTGTAGGTCTCTGAGCTGATCCCAAAAGGACTCATTTCTCTTCAGTGACCCTGTGCCTCCACCAGGGTGACAAGCCCACATGGAAGCACATATATGGGAGAGAACTACAGCTAAGTGGGGTGAATCCCACTTTCTAATGTCCAAATGATTTAATAGAGATGAAACCCAAGAGACATTTCTGAAATGAAATAAATCTGGGCAGAAATTATTGCGACGGTGCCTGGGGAATGGAAAAATAGCATGTACCTCTGAGAGATATAGGGTTGACAGGAAGCTTGATGCTCACTATGGAAACAATACTACTTTTCCTGGGTAAGAAAAAGCAAATGATGGCTCCACAAGCCATTACTGTTTGCTTGAACCCCATCCTGAAATTGCTTGAGCTTTACCTGGCTTGTAAGGGCAGGTTTGAGTGCAGGTGTCTTCCTTGGGAGCTGTAGGAGCAACCACAGGATGGACACACTAATTCCTGAGTGTCTTCCCAACCCCTTCACCAGGGCGAGGAGAGACTGTGGATGGAACTCACCCCTTCAGCCAGGACATTTGCAGGGGAGCCCCTCGTTTGAAGCGTTCCCAGTTGCTGGACTGAAAACAGTATTTCTGAGGAGTCATCTTCCTGAGGTGCTTTTGGGTAGGGGCTTCACCCACCTCCTAGAAGCACCTACATCCCTCCATGGCTGTAAGGCAGTCAAAGTGACAGGCTGTGTGTAACATTTGCATTGCTAGTGTCCACACTTGGGGAATTCATCCCAGCTGTCTGCTCACAACCAAGTTGCAATAGTAACCCCAGCACAACTTCCCAGGGACAGCAGTTGTAGGTAGCAGAATACCTCTTATTACACCTGGAATGGTATATACAACCTGGTGAGGAAAGGTAGACAAGGTGTGACTCACTCTTTCCTTCACATATGAAAGCTGCAGACCCCAAAGGCTACCTGCTGTAGACAATTACCCCAATTAATCTAGGGAAAAGTACTATTTTTCCCCATAAACGTTGCCTCATTTAAATGCTTCAATCAGAAAGACCAATAACCACCTCCACTACAATGATGTTTTCAATACAGTGGGAAGATTTCAAGCTGTCTGTACAGCAATGCTGCCCAAGAAGTACGAGATTGTGACAATATTACCTGTGTTTTCCCGATACATTGCCACGCACTATGCAAACAGAGCTAAATGTGACTTAGGCTCCAGGTATCAGCAAGCTGATGCAATGGAGAGATCAGAAAATGCCTTCTGCTAGAAGACATCAGGTTAAAAAAGGATAAAAGGCTTGAGAAAAGATGGGGTTTATGATGAATATTATAGGAAAAACTTATAAAGTCGTGATGGAGGTATAAATCTCCAGGGGTAAATCAGGATTTATGGATTCTTGTGCTTGCATTAGCCAAGGATCTAGTCCCATGTGTCTGACCAGACATAGTTTGGTATGAGGGAATAAAGGAGTGTTGCAGAAGTAGGAGAAAGCAGCTTCATTCTCCAAGGCAGAGCAGGAATGTAAAATATGTCTAAAATAATACGCTACCCAAATCGTCTTTCAGCTTTTCCCGAAGGAAAAATGCATTTCTCTACAAGGAAGATGCCACATATCTCTGCAGCCTCAGGAAAAGAATGAGGTCACATCTTTCGTTAAAGCTGAAAGAGGGTTTGGGATGAAAAGAGAGCTTTTCATCCCCTTCCTCCCGTAACTGGACATGCCTTGTTGCAGTGAGGTCTTTGGTATTCATCTTTTTTTGGTCTCCTTACCAAAACAAAAGTTCAATCTTCACTCAATCTGAAGGGTGAAATCCTGCACCACCAAAGCAATGCTGCTATTGTGGAGGAAATAGGCTTGCCCCTTGCTTCCATCGGTGTGAATTGGGAGCAATTTTCCTTAAGTTAAGAGGTGAAAGCTGTCCCACTGACTCCAGCTGCAGAAGGGTTTTCTGCATGGGAATGAGGGAAATGAAGCCAACTTTATAAACCAGATTTTGGTCTCTTTACACAAGGACAATTTGTAATAAACCCTGTGGCTAACATGAAGTTATTGCAGATTTGCACTGGCATGAATGAGGTCAGAAACCAGCCTGGGGTGGCTGGGACAAGGAAGAGCAGAGGTGTTGCAGCAAAGAAATTTGGAGTTTGACTTCCTTCAGCCCCTAAACAATCTCAGTGCGGTGACACTTTACCTTCAATGTATTTTGGGTCAAATTGATGAGTGTCACAGCTCAGGACCAAGCAAATCCGACATGGAAAAAGCCATGCGGAGCTTGGCAGTGCGAGCCGGCCCCATGTGCTAATTAGAGCTGTCTGCTCAATGAATTTAGCTTTAGCTGCTTGCAGAGTGTCTGAAGCTAGATTGGGATTTCCTCAAATTGATTTGTAATTTGAGGTTACTCAATTAATTTTTCCTTTTTTTTTTTTTTTTTTTTTTTTTTCAGTTTTATTTTATATTTGCTCTCTGGCTTAATCACACAAGTGTTCGACTCTCTGTATCCGCACCTTCCTCACTTCCATGGGTGCCAGTGCTCCATGGCCAGGTGCTGTTTCCAGCATCGCAGCCCTGATTTGACCACTAGCAGGCCAAACCTCTGAAGATTCACCGGTCCTTTAGAAGGAGGTTTCAGATAAGCAGGATAGAGGAAATTCGAGTTATTTTTTCCCTTTTCTGGGCCACACAAGCCTTGCCCAAGGCATTTTTCATAGAGAAATTAGGCTGCTGTAAGATCCACTGGCGGGGTGCAGAATTTAAATAGCATTTTCTCTTGTCCCACTTATACAACACAGCCTGATTCCCCCGTCCCCTATGCTGGTGTAAAGTGGGAGTGATTTCAGCCACGTGGCTGCTATTTGGTACCCACCATAGAGTTCAGCCCGAGCCCCGTGGGTGAGCACAGCCAGGGCAGATGCTGCGGGAGGCAGGCAGTACGGATGCTGCTCTGGGTGTCTGGTCTCAGCTGTGGTCCATCAAGTCATCACTGCTCAAGCAGTATCTTCCCAGCATCTTCCTTCTGATGTGAAAACCTGCATGGGTGCCATTCAATGTTATTTTTCCAAGTGTTTTTTGTGGTCAAGCATTGAATGATAATGTGTGTGGAGGCAGGGAATGCAGAGGGTGTATGTGTGACTGCTGCAGAGCTGTGCAACATTTTATAGGCAATGTTGTGCAATGTTTTATATTTGTTGGGCAATGTTTTATGGTGTCCATCTGCCACCATCTGCCACCACTCCTAACAGGGAGCAACCAAAGGACCCAGATGACATTCCAGCCTTTCAAATCTCTCACTGCTTTCAGCTTCCCAGGTCAGAATCATTGCTCTGTTATGTCAGTTTTGTGGCAGGCAAATCTGACTAGCTCCAGGGAAGTGGAGTTGTCACAAACTAAGTGATGTGCTTTCAGGAAATGTTTAGTTTTGGGAATGAAACTGCATCTCCTATTCAGAGAGATTTGCTTTTGCAGTGACTGAGCCCAGTGACATGAAGAGCAGAACATTGTAAGGTGATGTGAACCCTTCACTGCTGCTGCTCAGCCTTGTTCCAGCTCTCAAAACCAAACATCTGCTGGTGGGAATATGTGTGCACCCTGAGTTCAGTGAGCTTCCTTTTCCCCTTAGGATTGTCCTCCAAAACATGTTGAACAGCCTGGGAAAGGTACCAGGCACACCCAAGTAATGTGGTTCATCATTTCAGCACTTAAAAAGTGCCAGCACAAACACTTCTGTGATATGATGGGATTTTCACGACAAAGATGTTTGTTCTGGTTTCTGTTCAACTTCTTCCCCAGGGCAGGGGGTAAAACCCAAAGCTCTTACTTGCTGCCTGTGGCTCTGCCTAGCGGGAGCTCAGAGCTGGAGCCATGTTTCCCTCCTCTTGACTTGAGATTTTCAATCAGAGCAATTCCACTGACTTCAGAAAGCTGCTTCTCATTTCCAAACATATGCTTAGGAATATAATCAGGCTTACAAATCTCTGCTGACGGCAAAGCTGAATGTCAGCTTCCCTTAACGGGTAATGCAAAATACTGCTGGTGGGGGCGAGCAGCCTGTGCCCACCACCCAAAGCTCAACAAACCCAAAGCTGAGCATAGTCCCAGCTTCCTCCTTGGAAATGAACATTTTATGAGCAGAACTGGAAATTAATGGGTGTTTCGGCACTGTGAGAACATGATATACCTGCATGCCACTGCTGATGTTGCTGTGCTGCCTGTGGGATAGGGATGGACAGAGTGCAGGAGGGTCTCTGTATATAACCAAGCCCAAGCAAGAAATAGCGTGGACTTCACCAAAGCACAACTCATGGGAAGAGAGGGTTTCTCCCACTCATCTCTGAGCAGCCCATTTCAGCCCCAAGTGCCAGCAAAAGATGTCCCTGTGCTTGTTCCCACATAGGAGAAGGCAGTAGAGTGGATCCAAGCCAGCAGATGCAGTAACGAGCTGCTTGTACCTCTCAGCATCACAGTGCTTCAGACACATGTCTCTGCTTGTAAGGATCACTGCTCTCATCAATACAATTCTTTTGCTACCTGGCTGCTGCTGGAGCATTGCTCAGACTTTTGAAACATTGCTCAGACTTTTGTCAAATCTGAAGACCTGCTGGGCAGGATTTAGTCCTGTGTGTCCTTGTCAGGGTCTACGTGTGAGCAAAATGCACAAGCTGTGGCATTGGTTAGCAGCAGACAGTGCCCCTGGAAGTGTGTCTGGGAGGTCCATGTGGTGATGGTAGATGTCACCAATGCTCTTTTGGACCAGCAGCTGAAAAGAAATCTATATGGGCAACCCTGAACCCAAGTTCACGTCAATGCTCAAACCCAGACTTTGGCATCTACAGAACTCTTCATCTGTCAGTTATCCCCATGTCCATGTTGTTCCCCAGAAGACCATTCTGACCATTTCTGACCACCCTGACCATTTCTGATCACCCTGACCATTTCTTCCATCAATGCTTGGCCACTGATTCCAGATGCCACAGTAGTGTGCAGCTCCAGAAGCACAAGACAGCTCTGGCTTGTTCAAAATTCAGTAAGAAAACCCCATGGAAATGGTTGCAGCACTGCTTGGTGTGGGTGCGGCATTGTCCTGGGTGGGTGCAGCACTGATTGGTGTGGGTGCAGCATCGCCTGGTTGGATGCAGCATTACTCAGTGCAGCACAGCGCTACTCAAAAGCTGTGGCCAAGCCCCCAGCAAATGCCAGCATGCAGGGCTGCCACTCCCCTGGCTGTATTGGCACCATGTCCCCCACCTGCATGAGGACGAGTGCACCAACAGGATCTCCACGATGACCAAGTCTAACAGCACAAGGGTCCTGGCTGGGTGACTAGGCATCCAGCCACTGCCTTGGGGCACCCCACACCCACTCGGCCCTACTGTACATCCCCTCTGTGTCCCCCTCTGCCTGCAGAGGAAAAAGGAAGTTGCCTTTTGTCTGGCAGGGGTGAGACAGAGCTGGTTTGCTCGATAAAGGCTTTACGCTTTGTGAACATGCAGAAAAGCTCAACCTGGGGCCCTCTGACAATCTCCATTGTTTTGCAGCCAAAAAAAAAAGGAGAAAGAAAGAAAGAGAGAAAAAAGAGAAAGAGAAAGAGAAAGAGAAAGAGAAAGAGAAAGAGAAAGAGAAAGAGAAAGAGAAAGAGAAAGAGAAA